>JAHBCN010005114.1:0-57616 GCA_019359885.1 Listronotus oregonensis
TTCCGCAATTTTGGTTCTTTTTGGGATTGTATAACCAAACTTTTTCACCGACAGGAACCCTGATGATTAGCTTTCAAGTCATGGGGACTTTATAGGTACTTTCTTTCTGTAGCTTATTACAACCCCTTCCCATAATCTTCTGCTGGTTTTTCTTGGTGTAAGGTCACCAGTAAGTAAGTTAACTGGAAGGTATAACTCCGCCCAAAAATAACTTTTGCAGGTGACGTTCCAGTTGTTTCGAAAACTGCGGAGCGACAGGCCAGTAAAAACGGCTGTATACAATTGTCCCAGTTACTTTGTTGGTCATTTACTGTAATTTTCAGATAGTTATCAAGAGTTCTGTTAAATCTCTCGACCATTCCATCTGACTGGGGATGGGGGGGTATAGTGTGTAGTTCTGGTTTTATCGATTCCCAGGAGATTAAGAGGTTCTTGAATAGATCAGACTCAAAGTTTCTACCTTAAATCAGTATGTTTTTTTTGGTACTTCATATCGGCAGATCTATTGTTGAAATAGTACGTCGGCAATAGTGGTAGCTTCCTGATATGGTATTGCGTAGACTTCCGACCATTTGCTGAAGAATTCATCTCTACCAAAATATAGCGATTCCCAGATTTTTATTGGAAATGGCCCTTATGTCTATGTCAATTTTTAAAAAGTGCCCTACATTTTTTCTTCATCTTGCCATGGCTTTGTGTTTATGTCCCTTGCTGTCCTTCACATTCTGCCCGTCTTTAATCGGAACCCCCAGCCAGAGATCCTTTCTAGGGCTTTGTTTTTTTAACTTTTAATTTATTTTTAGTTGATTGGCTGTAAATTGGTAGGTATCGCTTTTTTGGGAAAATTACAGGTTAGCCCCAAAAAAAAATATTTTGCAACCTCCTCCATTTTTTGCATTGTCATTTTGTAGCCATCGCCCCATATATCGGAGTCGATATTATCGCAGACGGCTTTCCAACATTTTTTTTTGCCCTTCGATTCTATCTTTTTTTTTTTTTTTCTTTTGTATTCTTCCCATAGTTTTGGGAATTTTCTCATAGATTTGTCGCATAACTTTGTAAGAGCTGATATTTTTCCCTGTCTGTGTTATTTCCGTCCGGAATTTTTTTAATAGGGCCCAGTTTTTGCCTGTCAAGTTTTCTCGTTTTCCCAAACCCCCGGGTTTTTTTTCTTTTTTGGGATCTCGTGTATTTTTTTCCTCTATTACTTTAAATATGATGTAGTTGTGGTCGCTGAGGGTTTTCCCTGTCACTTCCCGCCCAGTTTATAAACCGATCTCTAATGTTTCTGTAGTTATCGTTAAATCCAAATAGAGAAGCAGTCTCCCCTTTTTTGGAAGGTTGGTGCATCCCCCTGGTTTACAATGATGAGCTCGTGTTCCGCTATCATTCAGTTATTTTGTCCTTTTGCATCGGTGACTTCCATCCTCACTGGGGGGGCTTTGCATTGCCCCACTACAATAGCCTTCTCATTTGCAGTCCCAATTGGCTATCTATTTCCTGGAAGTTTCCTCCAGTTCTTGGTATCTCTATTTGGGGAGGCGTAACAGCTATATATTGAAAACGATTTTTTCCCACATACAAAAACCTGACCCCTTTTCCCTGCTCCTTTACACTGATGTTTTTGTCTGTGGTTAATAGCTCACAAAGATCTGGATCTTTGTCAAATCCAGCCTTTTCTACTGTTGATTGCATTTCTGTTAGATTCACTAATGGTACTATTTGCTCCTATTTCTTTGGCTTAGCCAATGCTATGTCATGCACTGGCATTATGTTGGTGTTTATTTGTAGTATTCGCATTATAACTGGTCAGTTTCAGGCCCTCCTCCTCTTTTTCCTGGGATTTGGGTGGGCACTTGATGCCCCTGATTGATGTCCTTCCTGTTTACAATGTATACAGTATGCTTTGTTTCGACATAGTTCTGCTTTTGTCCTTCTTTGGCGCATTGAAGACAGGGTTTTCCCCATGAGGGCCGGAGCACTGGGCCTTAGTGCTTCGTATTCCCAACACTTGTAACATTGAATTCCCTTTTCTTTTTTTTAATTTACACCTTTACTTCCGATCTTAATACGTCCAACTCTATTAGTTTGACAGCATCGCTTTCGGGGGTTATTACAGTCACGTTTTCTTTGTTTCTGAAAGAGGGGCTTATGCTTTACGTCAAAGCTATCTGTATTTAAGCTATAGCTTTACTAATTGCATCCCGCACTTCTTTAGTTGTTGTTATTTTTTCTTACTAAGTGAACTGTTGTTGCTTGTGGTAGTTTTTCTTAAATTTCTTTTAGCACTTCCCCTTTACGGCCTTTGGGCCGTGAAGTTCTCCTTTTTTTTTTCTGCTTAATAAGCTTGACTTCTACGCCTATTTCGCTGGGGTTTATGAGTTTTTCACAGATTTTAATATGTCGGCATACCTTGTGTTTTCATTTAATTAGAATGGTATCCTGGTTTTGTCTTTTCTTTTTTAGCTAAGGGCCCTGTATTCTGGTGTTTACCTGGTTTTGCTGCGAGAACCTTGAGTTAGTTAGTTCTCCTTCTTGACCCTGTTTCTATTGGTCTTGTGAGTTGAGATGTCTATATTTGTATCAGCAAAGGTATCTATCATTCTGAGAGTAACCACGCCAGCGACACCTTTCAGTTCGGGATTGCTATTTTTGTCCTTTTGTTCTCTGCATTAGTATCTTGATTTTTTAAGAGGTTCGAACAGGTGTCTGTCCTTTGGGTTCTTCCTGGTTTTTTGTTGGTGGTTATCGGGACGTATATTCGTTTAAAGTGGTTTATGAAGTTTCTTCTTTATCTGGAAAGCCTAGTGCGTACAAACATCGCCATTCGCCTTCTTTTTTTTTTTTGGTTTTTAAGGCCTTCTTTATCGTCAATATATATAATTAAAAGTTTGATTCAATGTTTTACATGGAAACATAAGGTCCATTGACTGGGCTTCCCAGATATGACCCTGTCTTGTTTTTATTTTGAAAACAACTTAGCCTTCCGTCCTCTTCTGTTATTAATTAAAAGTTTCAATTGTTTTCTCCTGTTTTTGGTCTTTCTCCTAATCGCTTTTCCTGCGTCGTTTTGCAATCTTAACACTGAGTATTCCTAGAAATTGCGGTATGGTTTTCAAGTTCCTTTTTGTGTTTTGCTTTCATGTCTTGAATTTGCATACGAAGGTTTTGAGTTTTTGTTTTAGATCGTCCTTCTTTGTTGTTTTCTGCGTTATTTATCCGGGCTTGTTTATTTTTGGGATCGGAGAGCTAGTTTTTACTTATCTCCAGAATTTCCCTTTTTTTTATTTGTACATTTTCATTATTTTTTCAAAAAAAGTTTATTTTTTCGATATTTTACTCATCTACCCATCTACCCCTCTACAATCTATCCATCCACCCACCTACCCATTTTTCCTTTTTACCTATCTACCCATCTACCCATTCTTCCCCCTACCATTCTACCCATATACCCATCTACACAATTTTAACACAATTCACAGTATTATTATGAAAATCATTACACCGTGAACATAAGACAGGTCCAGTAAACATAGGCAGGGAACTGATGAATTTACTTTTGTCCCTTCGATCGATAAATATCCGCATGCGAACGAGATATCAGTTTGTAATATGCTTTAGACGGGTGTGTTGTATGGTTTAAGACGCGTTGAAAATTACAAAAAATAAATTTATGCGTTCTAATCTATTGAGAAAACAGTTGATACTTAATACCGTTATTTATAAATGGGAATTAAATACCAACAGCTTTATTTATCGTTCAAAAATTGCCAAAGCAAAATAAAAAGTAAGTTCTCTAAACCCCAAAAACTCATTTCTAAAATTAAAATAGTCCCAATGAAAAAATAAATAATTATAAACATAAAAAATACTCTAAAATGAAATTATAATAAATATTCAAAAAACCCCTTCCTTCTTGCGCAAGGCAATACCCCAAACGATCAAAAAACCCCCGTCTAACGTTTATTAGCATATTAGGGCTGATGAAAAGCATCTTCGATTTTTATTCGAAGTTCTTCTAAATTATTATATCATGACCATAAGCCTTTTTTTTTTAAAAAACCCCCACAGAAATCATTAACGAAAGGTCTGGTGTTTTGCGGGCTACAAAATGGTTCCACGTCCACTAATCAAACGGTTGGGAAAAGTATTGTTCAAATATTCTTGAAAAATTTCGTCCATTGTGAGCGGACACCCATCTTGCTAAAACCAGATATTCCCAAAACTTCCCCAATAATTGCTGCAGTTAAATTGCCTTCAAAAAAAGGTCCAATAAGGTGTACACCATACCAGCCCAAACATTTAAATTTTGAGGATACTAGGTTCGAACCTCAAAATACTGGGGTTTTTTCCCAGACCATTATCGAACTTGAGTTGGATTATGTCGATTTAAAATGGAAAGGTCGATTCATCGGAAAAACAATCGATCTAAGAAATTTTTTATCTGTTTTTGTCCTTTCTATTATTAATTCGCAAAACTCCATACATGAAATTGGCTTGGGGAAAAAATTTCATGTGTTTTTCGGGGCCCTTTTACGAGTTTCGAAGAGAACTTTCCACGTATTTGGAATGGGGGCGGCTGCAAGAAAACAAATAATATTTAAATTCAAAATTAAATCTTTAAAAACAATCCACATTTATCGCATATTTTTGCTAGTTTTGTTTCGCTAGCTGAGTCAGGCGAATGTAAGTCAATTGCCAATTTTTCCTATGTTTTTACAGTGGACCTGTCTGTAACAAATATGACGGAGATTGAATGTATAATCTAGAAATCGAAACACAGCGCCATATACCGTGTGTCTACGCAACCTGGGTGTCAAACGGTGTTAGGGGTTGTATCGATGAATTAACTTATACGGCCATTTATTTTAAATTCGTAGAATTAAACAATAAAGAGAAAGACAGGATATCGATTTTTTTTTATCACTTAATATCGCTATTAAAAAACAAGGGGTTTGGGGGTAGAAAAGTGAAAATTTTGGGTTGTATGTATTCTTTAATCCCAAACTATAAAAAAATTAAAACAAAAAAAATTTTATCCAAAATATTTTTAAAAAAAATTTGGTGGCCACCCTTATCATTTAGAGGTATGGAAAATAGTTTACGTCCTATTCTTAGACCTACTAAATATACACACAAAATTTCATAAGAATCTATCAACTTAAACAAAACTGAAAAATAGAGTTAAAGGGAAAAAACCCCTTTTCTAAATTTTTTTTAATTTAATTTGTCTTTTAAGGTCTAAATCTGAATATACATTTCTCATTCGCCCGATATTAAATCTCGTCGTCCATTTTAAAATTTAAGTATCAACCAGGCAAGATAAAATTTTTCTATGTTTATTTTTAAGTTTTAACCTTATTTAAAAAATTCTTACTCATAACAATAACGGGGTATTGTTTAAATTGATATTGTTTTTGCTAGAGGGTCACATTTAGAATTATAATGTAAGAATGTCTTTTCTTTTTCTAGAAGTCAATAGAACAGGTTTAAAAAAATTAGCAATATAAAAAAATTTTTTTTTAAAAAAATTTTTTTTAAATTTCTACTATTTACTACAAAGGGGTTAAAATATATCCTTTATAAATTCGTAGTTAGAATTATGTGCTTTAGGTTTTTTTTAAAAAATTATGTTTCAGTATCCCAACCTGGAGCAAATTGTAATTCACCTTCCAATAATTCTGGTTGCATGAATTTAGAAGATAGCAGACATAAGCGACGATCCCAGTCATCGGTTATATGACCTCCGTACATTATTTCCCAAAAAGATATCGCAAATCCTCCCAGGGAACCTGAAAATAACAGCTAAATGATTTTCGACATAAATTATCTTAAAGAAATACCTTGACAAAAAATCGGACTAACTGGAATACCTGAAAGTACAAAAAGGTAAATAAATTTTAAATTTTTTTTAATTGTGGCGCAATTTTTGGTCTTTGCGAATGCTTCTGACAAAAAAAAGTTTTTACGATTCCGACGGGGAACCCCGCAAAAAACCCCCCCAAAAACCCAAAAAAAGGTTCCCGAATATCTTGAAATCCAAAAAAAATGGTCTTTACCATTTTTTTAAAAATATTTTTCCAAAAACGGCCTCGAAAATCCAAAATTCCCATGGTAGTGTGGTATTCGGTATTGTTTACTTTTAACCACCATAGCCGTGCGTAAAATTTTTTTGTGTGTTTTATTAGTTGATCCTTTTAAACATTACAATCTATTTTTGTTTTTCAAAATCTAGTGATGAGAATAATGTCTGTTTTGTCTTGTTTGCTCGTAGACGCAAGACGAAAGGTGGACCCTTGTGGAGCTGTATTAAGCTGTGGTTAGGGTGTGTAAAATATCATGGGTCTTGGGCGGAGAGCGTGAAAATAAGGAATATAATTCTAACAGGCATTTAATGACCAAAATCGAATATGGGAATTCACTTATACTAATAAAAAGGTCAGAATATTAGCTTTAATTTAGTCCAGGTACCTAATGTATGGTGCGGTATATACGGTAATCACCCAGTCCGCAAAATTATTCGTAAGTCAAGTGGTATAATTTGTTTTTAGATAATCACTTTATGGGATCATTTATTTATAACCATACACTAACAGGCCAAAGGTATTTAAATCTTTTGAAGAGCAAAATATTACGGCCGGAGAGCTATAGTATTAGGAACAAGTAATGAATGATGTTGGTTTCAACAGGACGGGTGCCCTGCACATAATACTGGGGGATATTCAAAATCTACTAACACAACTAGGTCCCCAGATATTACACCCCGATTTTTATCTTTGGGGATATGTTAAAAATGAAGTGTATAAGTTTAAAACCCCGCAACTATAGAATAATTAGAGGACAGATTCGGAATGTCTTCAATAATATTAATAAAACACCCTTCGCAAGGTAACTGGAACTGTTTTAAAAATGTGAAAATGCATTAATAAAAATGGCCGTTATTTTAAATAGTTTAACTTAATATTACAGTTAAAAGTAGTTTATTGTGTTATTTAGAAATTATGTAAGTAGTAGTAGTAAGATAAAAAAGTTAGAGTAGTTGTAAGCATGGGAATGAACAAAAGGGCCTCCGTAGTCATGACCAACTTAGCAAAAATTTAAAACTCTGTCGTTTTTTGACATAAACATAAGATATTTTTATAAAGTATTTTGCATTATTTTAAAGAAAAAATTCTTTTCAACTAAGCGGAAAAACAAAATGGCCACCATAAGAAAAAACAGAAGTTGGTGATGGTATCTCAGAACCGAAACGTCGAAATTAAAAAAATAAATGCAGAGATGCGTTGCCCTTGAAAAATTGTATTGATAATGAGTTTAAGATTTTAAAAATATTTTGAATAAAAAAAGACAGCACTTTTTCGAAAATGCAACTTTTTGATTTATTTAAAATATTTTAAAACCAAAAAAAAGATAAAATCGTTTTTTAAGCGGCATTGTATTGGCAATTAAATACCCTACAACTTTCGCAATTTAATCAATTTTCTATTTCTTATAGTTTCCAAGATACCCATACATGTTTACCCAATTTGGGCCACAAAATATGCGAATTGAAGAATTTTTGTTTAAAACAAAAAATGGAGATCGCCTTGTAGTCTACAAAAATAGTACCTATATTTTTTTTCGAAAAATCAATAGTTTTCGAGATAACGGGACCCAAAAGTCTCCTCATTTTAGCTGCCGCTCTACGGCTTGAATACCGCTATCTTCAGGGATTCACTTATAAACGGGCGGGCGAATTGTTTCATTACTCGGGCAATAATGTAGGTACATGCTTTAATTATTCAAAGTTCATCGAATGGAAAAACCCGTACTTATCATTCATATAAGGTTTGGGCCATTCTGATTTTTCTAGTATATTAAAAAAGCGGTCAAAGTTTTTTTAAATATTTTGAGAGCATCTCATTATTTTATTGATATTTTTTGAAAAAAAGGGTTTTTTTTAACATTTCTTTATTATAATGAGACCTTTAGCAAGTGTTTAATGATCCAGAAAATTTCCTTCACCATCTATTTGCGTTTTGACAAAAAATTATTTTGCCCATCTGCATTTTTAGCCGTTACCGGAGTTCTAGAAAATCTGTAGAATAAACGCTAATCAAAAAATCATTATCTATTAAAATGCTTTTTATTTTTTACCTAAAGACAAAATTGAAAAAAATTTCCGAGTTTTTTAAAAGCCTTTGCAAGTGTTTCTTTTGCGCAAGTTTTAGGACAGCAAAGCGTTTCTAAAGTTGAGGTAAAGCTACCTCAAATTAACATGGGACATGGGCAACAGCGCTGAATGGGCTATAAAATTTTTGAATGTAATTTTGTTAATTAGGGTGCTAAAATAAAGGTAAAAAATAAAAAAATAAGATATTTCTAATGCTCTTTAAGCCATTTCTAGTAAGGAAAGAAAGGCTTGCCAGAGAAAACTTTCTTTTTGGTCAAAGCCCCAAAATTGTATCGAACCCCCTTCGACATACATTTTTAACAATTAAAAATAATGCTACAAATCTTAGAGACATTAGAGTAATCTTTCAAGAAAACCAATCAATATGAGTATTTAATAAATAAACAATAAAATTAAACTTACTGAAGGTTAGAGGGCGGCCCCCCAGATCTTCAACAGCCACTGGAATCCTAAATATTCAGCATCTTCGCAAATTTCGGCACTATATAATCCAAGCAATAAAATTTTTGCCCTTGCGAAGATTATCTATCGGTTTAACTGGAAAATCCCTTACGGTTGTCTTTAATCTTTGGCGATTAAAAATTTAAACCGATCTTGATTCACCAGTTGCCGCTGTCAAAGTGTCTTAGCTGTGCCGTTTTCAAAAACAACCCTGAATTAGGACTCTTATAGTACATACTCTTGAAGGCAGTGCCTAAAATGATCCTTTTTGGGTTAGCCGACCATGCATGTTTAGTATTCCAAGTAGGAAGGCCCCAAAAAAAGAAGAACCGAAATGAGACTAGAAAATTCCCCTACTAAATTAACTGATGGCGAACTCAACCTCAAAAAAATAATAAACCCGTATTATTATCAAACAAAAGTAGGTCCATATACCCACAATAGCAAAAGATATCCCAAATTTTAACAGTTTCAGACAAAAAAAAAACCCTTGGCAAACCACCTAAAGTTGTACGAAAAAGCAATAAAAAGAAGTTACTAATTAAACTACCTTAAAGTAAAGAACTTTAAATTTTAACCGAGTAAATAAGGCTCTTAACTATATATCCCATAAAAATTTGTGAGCTATTAAAGTGTTTATATCAAAAAAGATTTTAGTTAGACGATAAACATCTCGACGCAAAAATGCGGATATTATAATTCTAGAAGCCACTAGCCATAAGGTTGCACCAGGGGAAAGAAGGCTTTGCAAGCATTTGTTGAACAAAAAAAATGATAAAAATAGTTAATTAAGCCTCGGTACTTCAGAACAATTGAAATAAAACTAATACAGGGGGGTACACAATTCTTGATATTAGCCCGAACAAAAAAAAGAAATACATTGCTAATAACGAAATCAAACTGTTACAATAGGCTTTTGAACTTTTAGATACAATAAAATTTATAAATAAAATTTGTTTTTTAAAGCTTAAAGGAAAACACTTATTTTGGGAAAACTGAGGAATATTATTAAAATTTTCTTTTTGTACAGCATGGAGTTTAAGCCGAGCTATAATTTAAAATTTATGACAAAATATAAATGAATAAATATTCATCAAAAATATTCAAAAGTCACTTTTAATCGTATATAATATCATAAGAAAAAAAATTTGTCGGCAAAATATTTCGATTGTATAAAAGTTTAGTTGCTTGGCAATTTCGTTAATGTTATTGTAAAAAATATCATGAACGAAATTGCCATAAAAGCAACAATCTTAAATAAAACGAAAAAATATTTTACCTAGAAAATTTTTCTGATGATATTCTACAAGACTATTTCACAAGAAAACGGCCAAATTTTAGGCTACACACTGTGTTTATTGCCAGACTGTCTCTATTTAGGATAACAAAAACATTGGGAAAATATTGAAGTGTTGCGTTTAATATTACCAGAAATAGGGTCATAGAAGTAATCAAATTAAACTAAATTCGTCCATTGCAGGGCTAAGGCCGTATAAACGCAAAATTACGCATTTTCGGGGCTTCTGCGATTGGCTAGGGCCGTTAAGTATATAATGGGAAAAGGTATAAAAGACAACGCATAGTCGGAATTGATTCGACGTTTAAAAACAATGAGCTGTTAGTTTAACTGGAGAAAGCATCGATTTGGCATAAGCGTGACATCATAAACGCACATTCTAAGGTTCTGCCTAGCGATGAATGAACCTCTGTACTCTACTACAGATACTATTTTGTCGTAAAGCGTGGCTGCCAAGTATCTTTTTGTTTCGTTTACTTGATAGTATATTATGACTAAATTTTACTTAATTTATTCTTAAATTACATCAAAATAAGCTATACTATTGAATTTTATATTGTGAAAAAAATTTGTTATATTTATTACTATAAAGTATAACACAGAAAAGTCATGATGTCAAAATAATATTTCCTTTTTGGACAGCTACTAATAAAGGCGCCACAACGTGACAACAGCAGATTTTTCGTAGAACGTACTTCCGCCACCTTCAGCTTCGCTCATGGATTCTAGGATCACCCTTTTATGGCTGTTTTGCTTTAAAAAGTGACCCTCACTAGGAGGCGCTAGTGTAGCTTAGGGAACCAATGAAAACCAATGACCTTGACCGCAATATATAAAGTAAAGTTTAAAATAAAAACAGCCCTCTGGAACACAAAGCCATCTGCAACTGGAGGGCCATTTTTGTAACACAGAGTGGGTGATCCTTTACTTCTCTAGAATCCATGGCTTCGCTCGACAGATGACACATTCAATATGGCGTTTTAGTATAAATGTTTTTTGTTTGTAATTTTTGTGGCAATAGGGACCTTGCACGCAAAATAAATGTTTATAATTTCTATGTAGTTCGATTAAATATGGGTCTAAAATTGCGTGTGTAAATTAGTATACTGATAAATAAAGTAACTTCTGAGATATTTCAAAAATAAAAGTACTAAAAATTCAAATTTTCTAAAACGATTCTGATTGGATAGCGTCATCACTAGGTAATAATTTGCCAAATCTCCAACTTAATTGTACTGTTTGACAAAAAACTTGAAATACCTATTTGATTTGTGAGATGAGAAATGAACTCGTGTAAAAATCTCTGCTCGTATTACTGTCATAAAACTGATAAAGAATACTTACATCAAAGTGATCTTCACAAACAAACAAACTAGATGTTGAAGATAACCTTTCAGGATCACGTCCCCCTGCTTGAAGCCATAGATTCCTTAAAGCCTTATCAGATGGAACTTGAACAAAAGTCTTTCCAGGCATATTAATAGACGTATTTTTGCAATGAGTAATTATACACCAACGGTAAACTTTACTCATTTTGAGACACAACCGTAAAAATCCAATACAAATCACACAGAACAAGAGCAACGATAAAATGAAAAACAAATATTGCAAAAGCGAGGTTATAAAACCGCCCAGTTCAATGCGTACATCTAGTGTACATCTCCACTGTGTCATTGTACCAATGCCAAAAATTGTACTACTAGGCTATTTGGCAACGCAGACATTTACCTATAAATGACGTCATTTATAAGTAACCTAACAGAAAGCGTTTTCGCGGGACCTTTGAATTTCGAAGTTATTAAATCGAAATATCGGCAAAAAAGCGAATTAAAGAAAAAACGAAGTAGTAGGTTTTGAAGAACGGTCTATAATAGTGCAAACGACATCATTAAAAAAAAATGTGCAAGGACCCTATTGTATAAATTTCAGTTTTGTGTAAGTACTTTTAATAAATTAAAATGGTAAGGCTGTGCCAAGTGTGTAAAGTGACGGATATGATTCCTGGATTAACACTTCACAAGTACATACAAACTATGCTTGTACCATTCTATCGCCAATAATAAACAAAAACATGTTGGTCGCAGCTCTCGATTGCGTTTATGAATGAAATGCTTTCTCTATCTATGATGTTAGCTTATTGTTTAAAAAGAATCTGCTACCTCCTGGTGCCCGAATACCAGGCCTTAAGTCGATCGGTGTCCTAGCCAATTGCCTATAAAACACCCCGCACTTGCACACAGCAGATAAAAAAAGAAATTGGTTTCTGTGGCTTTAACATCCCTATCACAAACCAGTGTGTTATGCGATGAAGATTCTATTGCCGGAAGAAGTTTACTGCAAAAAATAAGAGATATAGGGAATCGGTTTAGGGTTTTTTGGTTTGGAATTAACAAGGGTAGCTCCGTGGGGTAACCATCTGTCTCTGAAAAAAAAAACTATTCCATAATTGTTGGGCAGTGTCGGCAAAGTAGCTTGGGATAGAACCTTAAAAAACTGTCAACTGAAAGCACCGGTTTCAAAAAGGACTTAAAATTACCTAATTGTGTTAAACCTAATTTTTCAAAGACTGAAAAATTATTTAATTTTCGGACTTGTGTAGCATTAATGTTAAGCCGAAATTGGCATTACTTACTTTTCCCGATTTTGGTCATAATTTTGATACTTTAGCTATAAATTAGTATTTTTATAAAATTTAAGATTTTTTTCAATATTTTGTTGCATACTAATTTTACAATTTAGGTTTTTTTAAATTTAAATTTAAAACTCAGTTTATAGTTTTAAAGTTTGTAAATTGGATAAACAAAAAATTAAAAGTTTAAATTTTTTTATTTTTATTCTTTTTGCTCTTTTAAATTTCGCTCATTCAGCAGACGCGTAAGTCCTAATTTCTGATTGCCTTTGTAAATTTTTGTTTATTATTTTTTTAGCTTTAAGGTTTTAATTTTGGGATACTCTCTATAGAACATTATAGATTGTATAATTTTTAGTTTTTGTTCTGTGCTCTTTTTGATTTTGCTCACGGAACAGTCGCGTAAGTATTAATTTTTGACTGCTTTTGGAAATTAGAATTTTTATTTTATTTTTCTTAGCTTGCAAGTTTTTATCCTAATATACTCTCTACCTAATAATATGAATTGTATAGAAGGCGCGATCTTAAGTGGTTACAGTCATAAGCACTTATCCTTTACTGACAACGAAAACACATTGCAGGAACGGGCGCATGATGATGTACTCCATTTTTCTCTTACCTTTTTTAATTTTATATCTAAACAACCAAACATACCCAGCGATAACAATTTAGCCCGAGGTGAATTCAACTTGCTTATCTTAATGTAAACAATGACGTTTAGAGTAATAAGTAATAAGACAAAAATACTACTTTTTAACCTTACAAACGTAATCATGTTGTGAATTAAATATATATGGTAATATTTTAGATGAATTCCTAATTTCAAAATCGTCCCTATAAATCAAAATCAACGACTATATACTAAAAGACTGCTCAGTTCCATTTAACGTACGTTGGAAAATTTAGGAGAAGCGGGCAGTGGCAGTGACGTCACCACTGGTGCTAAATAATGCTGGGCGACGTTATCGATGTTTGATGTTTTTATCATTGATGTTAAATGACACTAACAACGATGTAGACATCGATGTTGACCTTTAATGTTTAGTATTATTAAAAAAAAATCAAACCTAATTTTTCTAGCTCCAAAAATAAAATATTAATTTTTTGAATGATTGAGAGATCAACATCGATGTTTTGTGTCGATATCCCAGCACTAGCCAGTACCGGTGGTGACGTCAGAACAAGTTTGGCATTGGCAGACAAATTCGGCAAACTGAGCAGTCAGTAGGGAGAATAGGACAGTTCAACGCCCTCCGTCCTCCAGAGAAGCTTATTATCATAAAATCTCTGACGTAATTAAATATTTAGGAATCTTGTGTGACGCGTTATTTAGGGCGTGGTCATTACTATCTGTCAAATGTCACCTGTCCAATGTCATCTGTCACCTGTCACCTGTCATGTGTCAAAAACCACGTGACTTGGAAAATGGCCGTTACGCGCAGGATACTTGTGCTAAGACCTTATATTGATTTGCGCAAACGCGAAAATTTTAAGTTATACCGTTCGGGCGCTATCGACTAAAATCGTTATTTGACCCTGATGATGAGTCTAAGGCGCGCGGTTTAAATTTTTTAAAATTAGCGAAACGTCATACCTATCGAATAGTGAAAACCGCATAACGTCATCTTTAGTCATAAAGACGCTACAGCTGTTTAAAAATCATCGAAATTCATCAATTAGCGATTAGGACGGTAACCCTATAGTAAATTGATCATTGCGCTCTTAGTATTACGCCTAAAGGAATAAAACTTAGCCAAAGAATAGTTGTTTACGTCAATAATTTCAAAGCCAAATGTCAAACGTCAAACCTAACATGTAGGGCCCCACGCTTAAGCACCAGACCTGGGGAGTAGGCGTGGGGTGAAGAGTCTTATCATTATATTAATCTTACAATTTCTGAATATTAAATAATAAAACACTTTGTATATATTAATTTAATTTATTTAAGCCACATTGTACATTGACTTTTAGCAATTTTATACACAAGTTTAGATAGTAATACACTACAAGCTACGGCAATAAAAATAATTAAAGTGTTATAAGTTTAATCTGTTCGGACGGCGATGGCTGGAACCTCTGCTGCAGTGGTTACGTTGACACATGGCTTGGCGGGAACTTGGTTTATTAATGTTTTCCATTCCGTTTCTCCAAAAGTATGATCCGTATAGCGTAATTTAACCTTGTATCGGAGAAATGATTGAGCTGATGCTGGTACAAGTGTCTTAAATACGCCAACATGGCGTCCATCCATTGTCGCATATTGAAGTGAAAGCCATGAATTATTTGATGGAAAATCTTCGGTTTCTAACATTATCGAAGCGGCTGGAGCATTATAAGGCGCATAAATGTATAAAACATTTTGCACTAACGCTACTAATACGACGTATGACGAACTTAACAGAGCCATGGTTGAATCTTGAATGAGCTTAGCTGTTGTAGAAAGATTATAATATCTTCATAGTGACTCATGAGATATAAACAAATCATGCCAACTATAAAAAAATTAAATAACATCCGTTTATAATTTAAATTAGGACCAACTGCTTTAACCATTCGCTTTTGTTCAAAATTTCGACACGCCCACAAAATGTCTGCAAATTTGCAATATTTAACATTTTTATAGTGGTCCGATAGCGGGTCATCTCTCTCTTTCCAATTATTAAATTCAATATGGCAGCATATACACTTAACTACATCATCTCTCCCAGTGTAATAGAAACCAGCGCTAGCCAGTTCTTTAGGACTGAGATTAACAGGCCAATTTTCAAAGGATAGTAATCTTTGTTCGTAATCAAAATATCTTGAATACTTGTTTTGCAATGGACAACAACAACCATCGTCAAGACACATGTTTCTAGCTTAAGGGTTCTAACTAAAGTGAGAAATAAAACACGAGGAATCTTTATTTATTCATTTATTTCATTACAATTACATATTTTTTGAAAGTGATCAGTCACTTTATTAGGATAAAAGTATATAAATTCTAACATATAATAATATTGTTCACCAAAACACAATTGACAAATACTTTTAATTACATCCAGCACATCCTCATTGCTTTCAACATATGAAGCTACATCGGTTAACAAATCGTCATAAAAGGTTTAAAATTAAGTTTTTCAAGGAATTCTAGTCTAAAATTAATTACACAAACAACATCGATAAATGCCCTAATATCTAAAACACTAAAACATACAGCACTATCAGTCTCTTTACTCTATGGTACGCTCGCTCAGCAAGGATGCCGTCCAAATGGTAAAGTTTTCGGATAAGAAATTTTCTCTACGTCACTTTCGTCACGAACAATCAGTTTAGCAGCAGTTTCTAGGAATTCACGCCAATCATCATAACTTAGGGAGATGGTGATCTGATCTTCGGGTAGGTTAAACAGCGTGTTGACAATTTTCACGCTTGGAATCATACCTCTCGCAACACTGAGTCCGGTTGTAATGTTGAAATGACGTACTGGTAGACAGACTTCTCCTAAAAGCTTCTTTTCATTTTTAATTTATTTTCTAGCTGCTAACACCATTTGATCAAAATATTCCCAACACGTGGATTCGGTAGACATGTTTGATGAACAATCACTCATCACGGCTACAACTCGACTAAAAGTTATGAACGCATTTCTGGCTTCTTACATACACTTCCCCCCACTCCTTTGGCTGCGGTAAGTTCTAGAAATAATAGTTTAGACAACGCCCATCCACTATCTCTCTCGCTAAATTCAGACGACTTTGCAAGCAAAATAGTACAAAAATCATTATATAATTCTTCTAGATTGGTATTTTGAGTAACTGTAACATAGCGAGAATTGAAAGATTTGCTCCTTCGTTGAGGCCAACATATATCTACCATAAAGTTCCATATTAACTTTTAAACAGTCGTGTTCTTAAAGAAAATCAGCTAAAAGCATTAAATTATTACTTCGTAAGTCTTCTAAATACTCTTTAACATCGGCCTTGTTTGAAGTTAACTGATATGTAACAATTCGATTCTTGAAAGCACTTCTAATTAGCTTAACTCCCGGTCGAACATCCTTTCTAGTATTTTCTTTATGTGTATTTGTACGATAATGGCTATTGGAAGTTATTTCTATGTTACACTGGTTACAGAACGGCATTGTAGGAAGGTTAAACTTAAACTGAAGTATTTGCTGGCGATTGATTGCTTTTTCTTCTACGTAGACGAGGAACTTACAGCAGCATAGAGGGAGAAAGATCTTCATATTCTATACCTCTAAAGGATAAATAACTCTTTAGTTTCTTAAACTCGGGATGAACGCCAATCTTGAGAGGGTTTTTTCTACGTCGTTTTACATCTTTAATCGTTAAAGCTAGATAGGCACTTAACGCAATTTCGAGTTTGCGAAAAAATTCAGGATTCCGTTCTCCAGCTTGTGTTAAGGGAGGAGCTGGAAAATTCCTCGCTCTTCGATCTCTTACCAAAAAGTTCTTCTTCAAAATCTTTTTCATCCATCGCTCAAAAAGACGTGGTCGCTGAATAAGGTGTAGGTAAATAATAGGAGCAAATTTAGAACAAGCACTTTGTAAATCTTCTTCCATCTCATAACCAGGCTGATATTCTATATCATAAAATCGGTACACGCCATTTTCAGAGATATAAGAACGTAGAGATTCATCAGGAATCTCAGATTCTCCGCAAGAGAGTTGAAGATCGTAAGAACTAGGTCGCATCTTGACAAAGCGTAATTCACAACTAAAACGGTCAACAGAGTTGAGAGTCTTTTAAGACTTACTTAGAAACAAGCTCAGCCAATCAGAATCGTGTATTTAGTATTAACAGGCTGAGACTTGTTAAGCACAAACATCCTACCGATAATTCAAATTACTAATAACGGTTTCCTGTTTACTGATAAGCGGCTTCCTGTTACTAACCGCCAACATCCTGAAGTTGTTTTTATACCTAAACCACATCCTTGGAGGTTTCAATCCAGCTGTTGTGTGAATTATCGAAACCAAGCCATTTTACATATATTTTATTTCCTTTCTTGCGTAATACTCGTTTAATTAAAAATACATCAGGCTGTTTCGTTTTCTGCAACTCGTCTTCGTAAAACCCGCCACTAATAGGATGACCTTGGAGATCCTCTAACAAATAAGTCGTTGGAGTAGTTATATGCACTTTGGCTATTTTAAACAATTCAGTTGTCCAATTAGGCACATATCCTTTAGTAAATACATGTTTAGCTTTACTGATGCGAACAATATCGCCAACCTTGAATTTCTGTTTCCCAACAACTTTAATATGACTGTATTTGTTATTTAAAATAGATTTCTTATTATGTTTATTCACATCCTTAGGCTTCATTCCAATAGTGCGATGTTTTGTATTATTATAAGTATTTGTAACTTGTTCAACCACTTGTGATTACCATTAAGTGTAAACAACTTGAAAAGCTTTTCCTTAATTGTTCGAATAACTCGTTCGGTAATTGAAGCTTTTAAAACGCTAAAAGTACTATAATGATGTATTCCATGTTTCTTCGTAAGTCCTTGAAAACTACTATTATAGTATTCTTTACCATTATCAGTCACCATTTTCTTTGGAATTCTACCAGACTCTTTAAATATTTGCGTCATAGCCTTTGTAACTTCCTCACCAGTTTTGGTCTTTAACGGTCTAGTCCAGAGAAATTTTGAAAAACAATCAATCACAACCAGTATGTACTTATGCTTTTTGTTTTCACTAGCATATAGATCGAGCTGCGCAAGATCGGAAGCAAATGTATCATCCAAGCCATATTGTATAAATCTGCGACGTTTAAACTTCTTCTTTATAGGTCTATGCAGCTCTTTTACAACCTGTTCTCGTGCCTTCGTTATCGCCATATTAGAAATGATGTTTTTTAATAATACACTTAAATATATATACTTAATGTCCGGTATTAGGAAGCTATAAAACAACAAGTCCTTGAATATCTTTTTCTTGTTTCGCCAACTGTTGTTTTATAATGGTAATATCACTTCTAATCTGACTTAAAGACTTTTCGATTTCAGAGTCTTTATTTTGTAATGCTTTCAGTTGACGATGTGTTTGAACCTCAAACTGAGAATGTTTTTTATTAGTTTCTTGTATACCTCTCAGCGACTTTTGTGAATTATCAATAGAATTTTTAATATCACTTCTCATCTGACTTAAAGACTTTTCGAATTCAGAGTCTTATTTTGTAATGATTTCAATTGCTGATATGTTTGAATCTCAAACTGAGTATGAATTTTATTAGTTTCCTGTATAACATCCAATGTCTTTTGTAAATTAGCAGTAGTATTTTTAAGGAGATTGGGAGATGTAGAAATAGTAGCGGACATCGCGTCTACATAGCTCTTAGTAGTAACATCATTTACGTCAACAGAATCTTGAACATTGCAAAGTTTATGATTACTCATATCATAACCACCTTTATCGGTTAGTGGAAGAGCGCTAGACGCTTGAACTAATCTCGAACGAGACGTAGCGGCGGAGAAGGAGGAAGAACAACTAAACTTATTCATGGTTGACACTGTAATGAACTAATTTATATAATACATGCTTATTTATAGAATTCAATATCTCCTAGATGTTCCAATTCGTGTAGAATACTCATTATCTCGTTAAGGTTGTTGTTATTCCCGGCTTCCCTTGTAGCGTGTAACTTTCCAAACCGCTCGACCAATTCATTGACGTCATTATAATAGACAAATTCTTTAGACTTCTCATTGTATTCCATCAAAGCAGAACCACTCTTTAAAGGTTGTGAAGAAGTAGATTTCATAGCTCTTGTTCGAGTTATAGGCGGATCGGTTGGTGTTGAAGTCCTACGTTTAAGCAACGCGGCTTGAGATGATGCTGTCAATGCAATTAATGGACCGATAATTTGAGGCTACTTAGTACCTTTGTTACCCATTATCCGCTCTGAGGGATCATCGTTCCTTCTATGAACACTCGTTTGCTCTAATATTCGACGAAAATTCTCTTCATCTTCTTTTTTATTATATATTGGCTGATTTAAAAATATCAAGTCGTAAAGACCTCTAGTACCTGGATAAACACTCTCACCAACCTGAATATCACCATTCTTTAGGAAATGAAACGGTTTCGAGCCCAACATCCACTTCTCAGTAGAACCATCATAGGTTAATCCGTAAGTATTATCTATTTTTGAAGAGTTTTTCCAATATAAATCCACATATTCACGAGCTATTTCAGGATATTGCTCGATAAACTCCTTATTTACATTAGGATGTTGTTCTATAGTAGCATTCAAGTCATCCTTAAAGGGGGTTGTAGGCTTCATAAAAACTTCTTCATCAACAACAACATCGTCATCAAGCGTACTCCTTTCATAAACAGAATCAGGCTTTAGGAATTTAGTTGGCCTAACGATTGGCTCTAATGGTTCTGTCTTAATAACCGGTTCTGGTTTGCTAATTTTAGAACGCTTACGTTTTTTAGTATTTTCCACAAGATCGGACAAGGGTTGTGTAATAGGTTTCAAAAACTTATTAAGCGCATCATCTTCTTCGTTTCTCTCCAGCTTTAGAGCTAGATAATTTTTACGGATGCTATTCGCGGCTTCAATTATTCTACGCTTAACATCCTTATCAAGCTTACTCAAATCCATGGTTATAGAAAACTAAACAACCTAGTGATCCTGATGATCCTGAACAACCTGATCCTGGCGAACCTGGTGATCCTGAACCTGGCACGGGTGGTTTGAGTGGTTCCATTTGTTCGGGGTAGCAGTGGTACAAGGGGTTCCAGTTGTTCAGTTAGAGCTGTTATAAAGGTTTACTGAGGTTCAACAGGTCTGTACTCTATAACGTCATAGATCATACTGAGCTTTGATGTGAGTATTAGGATAATATATATAGGTGTCGAATTTATTTCGATATCTTCCTTTATTAATTTCATTATCTTTAACAATCACCAAGAAACCATACTTTACATGATCATCGTAAATATGTTTTAAGTTTGTATCGTCTTGCTTAAATAAAATAAGCATATTTGCATTGTCGCGTACCAACTGTTTGGGTATTTTCGAATATGTCTGACATAAATAGAAAGAGTCCACTGCATTATGTCTACCCATACAGAAATAGTTTCGTATTTTATCCTGCTTCTCACACGCAACATCGTCAAATATAAAGACAGAATTAGGTTTGGCTTGCAGTGGATCGATGACGTCATCATTATCACTGTATCCGAAATACTTTATTCCAGCAATAAGTTTTAAGGCTGATTCTAGAAATTTATATTTTTCCTGCTCCAGCGATTTCGAATATACGTAAACGTTTTCAAATTTTATTCCATTCACATCCACCAAGAGACTTAGCAAGACATTAGTTTTACCACAATTACTAGGACCACATATTAGAGCACGTATTGTATTAGGAAGCAGTTCTCCATGTCGGTTATTAGGTCTTTTCCTCAACATGTCAAAATTACTGATATTTATACTGAGACGTTGCTTTTCGTTTCGCATAACTATAAATAGGACCTAACCGCTACGACTGTATCATTTGTAATGAGAGTGTTGAGTAGTGCAGGTGTCTTAAATAGTACTATTAACAACTTACCTTTCGAACTTCATTTACCGGATTATTCAAATTGCGGTCCAGGTACTCGATTAAGAGAGAGGTTAGCGCGAGGTGATAGGCCTAAGAATAAATCAACGACATAAGGCAGATCAAATATTGGAAGATAGGGCTTGGGAGCGAGTTAAAGCAAAAGATTCCACGTTTGGCGAAAAGACTGCTGCTTGGCTAGTTACTAACGCAATGAAAGTAAAACGTAAAGTAGGGGCAGGTAGACGTCGTGGAAGTACATGTGATAAATCCATATGTTCTGTTGTCCGAAAAATTAAAAAACATTTAGGTAGTGGAGATGTAAGTAAGAAGAAAACGTTGAGTAATTTGTTGAAAGCTGCAAAAAAGACAGTTAAGAACATTGGTGGACGGAGAAAAGTTAAAGTCCCTAGAGTTATACCTCTTCCTAAAATTGGAGGCATTCTTCCTTTAATACCGATATTTGCCGGGCTTAGTGCCCTCGGCGCATTAAGCGGAGGAGCAGCGACTATTGCAAAAACCGCCAATGAAGTTCAAGCAGCAAAGGAAAAGTTAAAAGAGGCTCAGCGACATAACGAAACAATGGAGGCCATCGCTCTGGAAGGAGGAAGAACAACCAAACTTATTCATGGTTGACACTGTAATGAACTAATTTATATAATACATGCTTATTTATAGAATTCAATAACTCCTAGACGTTCTAATTCGTGTAGAATACTCATTATCTCATTAAGGTTGTTGTTATTCCCGGCTTCCCTTGCAGCGTGTAACTTTCCAAACCGCTCGACCAATTCATTGACGTCATTATAATAGACAAATTCTTTAGGCTTCTCATTGTATTCCATCAAAGCAGAACCACTCTTTGAAGGTTGTGAAGAAGTAGATTTTATAGCTTTTGTTCGAGTTATAGGCGGATCGGTTGGTGTTGAAGTCCTACGTTTAAGCAACGCGGCTTAAGATGATGCTGTCAATGCAATTAATGGACGGATAATTTGAGGCTACTTAGTACCTTTGTTACCCATTATCCGCTCTGAGGGATCATTGTTCCTTCTATGAACCCTCGTTTGCTCTAATATTCGACGAAAATTCTCTTCATCTTCTTTTTTATTATATATTGGCTGATTTAAAATTATCAAGTCGTAAAGACCTCTAGTGCCTGGATAAACACTCTCACCAACCTGAATATCACCATTCTATAGGAAATGAAACGGTTTCGAGCCCAACATCCACTTCTCAGTAGAACCATCATAGGTTAATCCGTAAGTATTATCTATTTTTGAAGAGTTTTTCCAATATAAATCCACATATTCACGAGCTATTCCAGGATATTGCTCGATAAACTCCTTATATACATTAGGATGTTGTTCTATAGTAGCATTCAAGTCATCCTTAAAGGAGGTTGTAGGCTTCATAAAAACTTCTTCATCAACAACAACATCGTCATCAAGCGTACTACTTTCATAAACAGAATCAGGCTTTAGGAATTTAGTTGGCCTAACGATTGGCTCTAATGGTTCTGTCTTAATCACCGGTTCTGGTTTGCTAATTTTGGAACGCTTACGTTTTTTAGTATTTTCCACAAGATCGGACAAGGGTTGTGTAATAGGTTTCAAAAACTTATTAAGCGCATCATCTTCTTCGTTTCTCTCCAGTTTTAGAGCTAGATACTTTTTACGGATGCTATTCGCGGCTTCAATTATTCTACGCTTAACATCCTTGTCTAATTTGTTAAGATCCATGGTTATAGAAAACTAAACAACCTAGTGATCCTGATGATCCTGGTGATCCTGAACAACCTGATCCTGGCGAACCTGGTGATCCTGAACCTGGTACGGGTGGTTTGAGTGGTTCCAGTTATTCGGGGTAGCAGTGGTACAAGGGGTTCCAGTTGTTCAGTTGGAGCTGTTATAAAGGTTTACTGAGGTTAGTAGTGGTTAGGTCACTTTGAGAATCCGGACCCTTGGGTCGCTATGAGAAGGTCCAAAATTAGCAAACCATAATTCACTTTACAATCTTAGGCTATCAATATTTAGAGTATTGCGCATGTGCAAATAATTAGGAATCTTTGGCGAGCCTCTTATCTACGTCTCAGTTCAATTACGTAGGTGTGGGAAATGGCACGTTGTGGAGAAACTATTATCCGTTACTAAACAGAATCTAATAGTTTAGGGTCTGACGTCACTAACCAAGTTCATCATCATCTTAGACTGTTCATATTTTAGAGGTCAAAGTCCCCGCCGCCGCCGTGAAATGTCATAGGAGTTTGTGCTGTGGTGCCATCTTGAGGATCTATGTTTATTGGAAAAGTTGATCGGTATATTACAGACAGCAATGCCTACTGAGCAGTGTTGGTTGTCTATGTTCATTGTCGCACGGCTAAAGTATATTTGACCCACTACAAAAAAAAATTATCAAAATCTTCCCCTTCGCACGGTGTAAAATTACTACATTCAATTGCTATACAGTAATGGTAGGTAGGTAGGTATGAACTCTAAGTATATTTGGAAAGACCCACACACTACAAAAAATTCCCAAAAATTCATCACCCCCCGCACGGTGTAAAAGAAAATTACTAGAGTGTATTTTGTTTGAAAACGGCTAATCAAACCGATATTATATCGAATAATTAACAAAAACCGATCAAAATAAAAGTATTACGTCATGCAATAGTAAAAATAGATAGAAAATATGAGCAAAAATACCTGAGGCTATCTACAATGCAGTTGTTAAAAAATAAGTAAAAAAATGGAAAACAGCGTAATTGGCGAAAAAAACGTACTTGCAATCGTAAAAATAAAGTGTAAAAAAGACCTAGGGCATCAAAGAAACAGCACAAGTCCATTCTAAAAATCGTATACACAACAGGAATGCAAAACATCCTGTATAACATGAAAATATTCCCCAAAAATATGTTTTTCTATGGTCAATGCAAAACATCCTGTATAACAAACTGTACTAATAAGATAACAGTTGGGTAAAAATCTCACGAAAAATCTGTTCTTTAATGGTCAAGGTAAAACATCTTGTATAACTAACATATTGTCATTTTTAAAAGATAACAGTTGGGTAAAAATCTCGCTAAAAATATGTTATTCTATGGCCAAGGCAAAACATCCTGTATAACAAATTTAAATACTAACATATTGCCATTTTCTTTTTAGAAAAAAATTAGACAAAAATCCTCGGAAAAAAAAATCCCACGAAAATGCAAAAACATGTTTACCATTATTATGTTATTCGAAAAATACACTGTGGTTTTGCAAAAATATGTTTATGTAGAGATTAAAAAATATTATTGTTTATAATAAACATGGTTCTCACGACAGTTGTATATTATTATCCTAAATATATAAATATATATATATATATATATATATATATATATATATATATATATATATATATATATATATATATTTTTAAAATTTTCCCTATATGAAGGTTGAATAATATGGTAAAAAATCTCTCTCGAAAAAATAATATATAAAATATATATGATAAGGTTAAAATTCGAACGATACAGGTCATAATTGTGTTTCCATAGAAAAAACATTCAATAATTACTGTAAAAATTTCTCGATAATAATTATTTCAATTTAAGGTTTAAATATAGTTCTGTATAATATGACTAAAATTGATAAGAAAACGGAAGATGGTTTAACCAAAAGCGGGAAAATCGAGGTTGTCTAATAAACATATGGAAGATATGCTTCTATGAGAAACGACAAAGAATATCGTCACTAAAAAATACACTACCCGTAGAAATTTTAGGTAGGTAAAAAAAAGACTTAGTGGTCAGGAATGTATTATACAGAGCAAACAGTTATTTACTAAATTATAAACACATCAACCAACCTAAGATGTTGAATAAACATAGTTTAAGTCAATGATAGTTGATGAAAAAAAACAAGTCCAGGCTGCCTCACCCTCCCGAAAAAAAAAGAACCTGTATAAAAATTAAAAAAAAAAAAAAATACTTAAAAAAATACATATGTTTTAATTCATAAGTCACTTTTTCTTTCAGGTTGTTAGGGAAAATAGATTCTAGTTATGTGTTTTAAAAATAGAGTGAACACAAAATTAAAATTAGAAAAATCTCCTAACCAATTAGGTCTTATTAATACAATTATAAGATTTGACAGTTTAGCAAATTCAACATTAATTACAGGAAAAAGAGATTCTATTTATTTGATAGATGTTTAAAAAAAAAATAGAGTGATCACAAAATTAGAAAAAACTTCTAACCAATTAAAAAAAATAAATTATTGATACAATACAGAACAATAGTAAGATTTGACAGTTTGGCGAATTCAACATTAATTACAGGGAAAAGAGATTCTATTTGATAGGTGTTTTTTTAAAAAAATAGAGTGAACACAAAATTAAAATTAGAAAAATCTCCTAACCAATTAGGTCTTATTAATACAATTATAAGATTTGACAGTTTAGCAAATTCAACATTAATTACAGGAAAAAGAGATTCTATTTATTTGATAGATGTTTAAAAAAAAATAGAGTGATCACAAAATTAGAAAAAACTTCTAACCAATTAAAAAAAATAAATTATTGATACAATACAGAACAATAGTAAGATTTGACAGTTTGGCGAATTCAACATTAATTACAGGGAAAAGAGATTCTATTTATTTGATAGATGTTTAAAAAAAAATAGAGTGATCACAAAATTAGAAAAAACTTCTAACCAATTAAAAAAAATAAATTATTGATACAATACAGAACAATAGTAAGATTTGACAGTTTGGCGAATTCAACATTAATTACAGGGAAAAGAGATTCTATTTTTAAAAAAATAGAGTGAACACAAAACCAAAATTAGAAAAAAAACCATAATCAGTGTAAATTATTGATACAATACAGAAAATAGTAAGATTTGACAGTTTAGCAAATTCAACATTAATTACAGGGAAAAGAGATTCTATTTATTTGATAGATGTTTAAAAAAAAATAGAGTGATCACAAAATTAGAAAAAACTTCTAACCAATTAAAAAAATAAATTATTGATACAATATAGAACAATAGTAAGATTTGACAGTTTGGCGAATTCAACATTAATTACAGGGAAAAGAGATTTGATAGGTGTTTTTTTTAAAATAGAGTGAACTCAAAACCAAAATTAGAAAAAAACCATAATCAGTGTAAATTATTGATACAATACAGAAAATAGTAAGATTTTTGACAGTTTGGCGAATTCGACATTAATTAGTTAACAAATATGTGAATAAATTCTATGAATTTTGAAAAGGGAACAGATACAAAACTCAAACAGTTTTGCATTGACCAAAATACATGTCTACTAAAGTTTGGACTAAAGACGAATTTCTCTAACGTAAAGTGATCTCACAATAATATAAACATCAAAATATTATTATAATTCAAAGTTACCAAAGTAACTACGACCAATCACAGCACAGTTGCCAGAAGCCTCTATGAGTATATACAAATACCTCGCTATATGTGTCAGCTCACTCGTCTGTTTGTATCTATACAGTTTGTTATTTGAAAATACAGTGCCGTTATTTGGAAATACAGTGCCGTTATTTGAAAAACAGTGCCGTTATTGAAAAAACGGTGCCGTTATTTGAAAATACAGTGCCGTTATTGTAAAAACGGTGCCGTTATTTGAAAATACAGTGCCGTTATTGTAAAAACGGTGTCGTTATTTGAAAAACAGTGCCGTTATTGAAAAAACGGTGCCGTTATTTGAAAATACAGTGCCGTTATTGTAAAAACGGTGCCGTTATTTGAAAATACAGTGCCGTTATTGTAAAAACGGTGTCGTTATTTGAAAATACAGTGCCGTTATTGGAAAAACGGTGCCGTTATTTGAAAATACAGTGCCGTTATTGTAAAAACGGTGCCGTTATTTGAAAATACAGTGCCGTTATTGTAAAAACGGTGTCGTTATTTGAAAATACAGTGCCGTTTTTCGAAAAACGGTGCCGTTATTTGAAAATACAGTGCCGTTATTGTAAAAACGGTGCCGTTATTTGAAAATACAGTGCCGTTATTGGAAAAACGGTGCCGTTATTTGAAAATACAGTGCCGTTATTTAAAAAACGGTGCCGTTATTTGAAAATACAGTGCCGTTATTGTAAAAGCGGTGCCGTTATTTGAAAATACAGTGCCGTTATTAAAAAAACGGTGCCGTTATTTAAAAAACGGTGCCGTTATTTGGAAATACAGTGCCGTTATTAGAAAAACGGTGCCGTTATTTAAAAAACGGTGCCGTTATTTGAAAATACAGTGCCCTTATTGAAAAAACGGTGCCGTTATTGGAAAAACGGTGCCGTTATTGGAAAAACGGTGCCGTTATTTAAAAAACGGTGCCGTTATTTGAAAATACAGTGCCGTTTTTGTAAATACAGTGCTGTTATTTCGAAATAAGCGAATAAACTTCTAATTTCCCATTTCATTAATTTTATGAAAATTAATACTCGTAATATTCTGTGAGTTGAAAGCGCATTTATGCTAGAGAGATAAATATTTTGTATGATTGCATCTTGTTTATTTATTTTCCAAAATATACAGTTAAACAAAGCCCTTCTGAACTCATACCTTTAATCGCTGATGGCTAAGTCGCAAAAATGTAATAAAGTTACTAAATGATTGTTTCAAACAATTAGTGAAACATCTATTCCGTAACTCCTGTATTACATGTTTACCGTTAAAATTCTAATACTAAGGATTTGTCTAAATATTTATTGAAACGTATACTTCCTTAAATTAAACTACTAATGATTTACTTAAAAGAATTTTTAAATCTATAGTTTGTACTTTAATCTTAGTTAAAACGCTGTATAAGTTAAGTTGTTAAATTGTATAAATGTTTTTAATTAAGGCTTTTTTATTTTGACTGAAAGTCTATAATTTGATAGAAGGTGGAGAAAATTTAGAATTTATTTAAAAACGAATTATTTCAATCGTATGATAAATAAAAGAAGTTATACGTAGTGATGCCAAAAGGGCTTTATGCTAATATTAAATTTGGACCATGTATGTTTTAACATCTTGAGTTAGAATAAAAAAGAATTATTTAAATCTGTTGATAAATAAAAAAGTTATACATAGTGTTGCCAAAAAGGCTTTATTCTTATATTAAATTTAAACATCAAATATGTATGTTTTAACATCCTGAATTAGAATTAAAAAAATTATCTAAATCTGTTGATAAGTAAAAAGTTATATATAGTGTTGCCAAAAGGCTTTAAGATAATATTAAACTTAAACATCAAAGATGTATGTTTTAACATACTAAATTAGAATAAAAATAAATAATTTCAATCGAATATTAAATAAAAAAGTTATACATAGTATTGCCAAAAGGGCTTTATGGTAATATTAAATTTAAACATCAAATATGTATGTTTTAACATCCTGAATTGGAATAAAAAATAATTATTTAAATCTGTTGATAAATAAAAAAGTTATACATAGTGTTGCCAAAAAGGCTTTATGCTATTATTAAATTTAAACAACTAATATGTGTATTTCAACACCCTAAATCATTTAGAGAAAAAACGGCATTGATCCGACAAATAGGAGCTGAGATATAAGCGAAAAACATATAAGGATCTTTGTAAAAGGTGCGCAGATGATCAAAAGTCGTTTTTTGAAGAAACTATTAGAAAAAACTTGCGCAAATAGCGGGAAAAGTGCCTTCGGCATTCCGGCTGATAACGATCTTTCATATAAACACATTTTAAAATAATGCCTTTTTTAACACTTATATATCCAAATATACTTTAGCCGAGCGACAATGAACATAGACAACCAACACTGCTCAACCGGCATTGCTGTCTGTAATATACCGATCAACTTTTCCAATGAACATAGACAACCACCAATACCTTGACGTAGGACGTACCAGGCAACAGGTCCTCAAGATGGCGCCACAGCATAAAACCCTATGACGTAAGATTCCACGGTGGCGGGGGCTTTGACCTCTAAAATATAACCAGTCTAAGATGATGATGAACTTGGTTAGTGACGTCAGACCCTAAACTATTAGATTCTGTTTAGTAACGGATAATAGTTTCTCCACAACGTGCCATTTCCCACACCTACGTAATTGAACTGAGACGTAGATAAGAGGCTCGCCAAAGATTCCTAATTATTTGCACATGCGCAATACTCTAAATATTGATAGCCTAAGATTGTAAAGTGAATTATGGTTTGCTAATTTTGGACCTTCTCATAGCGACCCAAGGGTCCGGATTCTCAAAGTGACCTAACCACTACTGAGGTTCAACAGGTCTGTAATCTATTACGTCATAGCTCATACTGAGCTTTGATGTGAGTACTAGGATAATATATATAGGTGTCGAATTTATTTCGATATCTTCCTTTAGTAATTTCACTATCTTTAACAATCACCAAGAAACCATACTTTACATGATCATCGTAAATATGTTTTAAGTTTGTATCGTCTTGCTTAAATAAAATAAGCATATTTGCATTGTCGCGTACCAACTGTTTGGGTATTTTCGAATATGTCTGACATAAATAGAAAGAGTCCACTGCATTATGTCTACCCATACAGAAATAGTTTCGTATTTTATCCTGCTTCTCACACGCAACATCGTCAAATATAAAGACAGAATTAGGTTTTGCTTGCAGTGGATCGATGACGTCATCATTATCACTGTATCCGAAATACTTTATTCCAGCAATAAGTTTTAAGGCTGATTCTAGAAATTTATATTTTTCCTGCTCCAGCGATTTCGAATATACGTAAACGTTTTCAAATTTTATTCCATTCACATCCACCAAGAGACTTAGCAAGACATTAGTTTTACCACAATTACTAGGACCACATATTAGAGCACTTATTGTATTAGGAAGCAGTTCTCCATGTCGGTTATTAGGTCTTTTCCTCAACATGTCAAAATTACTGATATTTATACTGAGACGTTGCTTTTCCTTTCGCATAACTATAAATAGGACCTAACCGCTACGACTGTATCATTTGTAATGAGAGTGTTGAGTGGTGCAGGTGTCTTAAATAGTACTATTAACAACTTACCTTTCGAACTTCATTTACCGGATTATTCAAATTGCGGTCCAGGTACTCGATTAACAGAGAGGTTAGCGCGAGGTGATAGGCCTAAGAATAAATTGGATAGTTTTTGTAAAAATCACGACATAGCATACGCTAATAGTAAGGACTTAAATCAACGACATAAGGCAGATCAAATATTGGAAGATAGGGCTTGGGAGCGAGTTAAAGCAAAATATTCCACGTTTGGCGAAAAGACTGCTGCTTGGCTAGTTACTAACGCAATGAAAGTAAAACGTAAAGTAGGGGCAGGTAGACGTCGTGGAAGTACATGTGATAAATCCATGTGTTCTGTTGTCCGAAAAATTAAAAAACATTTAGGTAGTAGAGATGTAAGTAAGGAGAAAACGTTGAGTAATTTGTTGAAAGCTGCAAAAAAGACAGTTAAGAACATTGGTGGACGGAGAAAAGTTAAAGTCCCTAGAGTTATACCTCTTCCTAAAATTGGAGGCATTCTTCCTTTAATACCGATATTTGCCGGGCTTAGAGCCCTCGGCACATTAAGCGGAGGTGCAGCGACTATTGCAAAAACCGTCAATGAAGTTCAAGCAGCAAAGGAAAAGTTAAAAGAGGCTCAGCGACATAACGAAACAATGGAGGCCATCGCTCTTGGTAAAAAAGGTAGCGGTCTCTATTTGAAAAAATATAAGAAAGGTTATGAGTTATACTTGAAAAAGATGCCAAAAAACTACCAATAAAGCTACCTGATCGCCCATTAACCGATCACGATATTAAACATTGTGTTTCAGTGTTAAAAATACCTAATTTTAGAGGCGTTTTCATGCAAGATACTCTCCCTAAAAAACCTAAACCTATAGAATGCGGTATTCTAAATTTAGATAGAAATTCGGGAATCGGAACGCATTGGGTAGCCTATAAAAAACATGCTAATAAATTTGTTTACTTTAATAGTTTTAGTAATTTACCACCATGTAAAGAATTTGTCAAGTATGTTGGAAAGGCTAAAATATTATACAATTACGATCAGTACCAGAAGTCTAGCTCGAGTAACTGTGGTCACTTGGCTTTAACATTCCTATACAACAAAAATCTATAAATAAAGTGGCAAACTATCCATTGCGTCAGTCATGTCGCATACGTTCACGTTGAAAGGTCAAACTCATTCTCTTGAAGCAGTGTTTGTTCCACCAATCGAACTTGATTCAAAATACGATTATTCTTTAGCGCTAATATCGCTAAACACTTGGAATTCCATACCAAACATTGAACCTGGTAGAAACAAGTTTTATTACACTGTTAAATCTGAAACAAAGTCGTTTGAAATACCAACAGGTTCATACGAGATTGAAGACATTGAGGCTTATATCCATAAGAAATTAGTTAGCGAAAAGGCTACAGTTGATTAAAAGAAGGAAGCATTTTCTCTAACGCCGATCAATAATACCCTAAAGTGTTAACTTAGAAGTAAATACGGCATAGATTTTCGACCAACAGATAGTATCGGGAAGCTCTTGGGATTTTCCAATCGTGTACTTGATGCAAATACCTGGCACGAGTCGGATCTACCCGTAAATATTATACAAGTCGTTACAATAAGAGTTGAGTGTAACATAATTTCTGGTTCCTATTATCTAAACAATCCATCTCATACTTTATACGAGTTTGCGCCAACTGTTGATCCCGGTTATAGTATAAATATCGAGCCTACCAATCCTATTTTTCTGCCGGTTAATCGGAAAGTCATAGATAACATCACACTTACAATCTTGGACCAGAATTCTAAACTGGTTAATTTTCGAGGAGAAGAGGTTGTCATTCGTGTAGAACTTAGACGTAATGCTAGTGTTTGAGCATTTAAGCAGTAACACAACTACTCCCACGTTATTCGTACAGAATACGTCGTCGAGTGCACTCTCGTTTGGGAGTATATCAATTTTGTTCTCACGCAGCAAACAATACGGATATCATGTCAGGAAAACTTCAAATATTCAATCAAATCAAGAGCGATGAGTCAATCGTTCGCCAAAGATTCCTAATTATACTGAGCTTTGATGTGAGTACTAGGATAATATATATAGGTGTCGAATTTATTTCGATATCTTCCTTTAGTAATTTCACTATCTTTAACAATCACCAAGAAACCATACTTTACATGATCATCGTAAATATGTTTTAAGTTTGTATCGTCTTGCTTAAATAAAATAAGCATATTTGCATTGTCGCGTACCAACTGTTTGGGTATTTTCGAATATGTCTGACATAAATAGAAAGAGTCCACTGCATTATGTCTACCCATACAGAAATAGTTTCGTATTTTATCCTGCTTCTCACACGCAACATCGTCAAATATAAAGACAGAATTAGGTTTTGCTTGCAGTGGATCGATGACGTCATCATTATCACTGTATCCGAAATACTTTATTCCAGCAATAAGTTTTAAGGCTGATTCTAGAAATTTATATTTTTCCTGCTCCAGCGATTTCGAATATACGTAAACGTTTTCAAATTTTATTCCATTCACATCCACCAAGAGACTTAGCAAGACATTAGTTTTACCACAATTACTAGGACCACATATTAGTGCACTTATTGTATTAGGAAGCAGTTCTCCATGTCGGTTATTAGGTCTTTTCCTCAACATGTCAAAATTACTGATATTTATACTGAGACGTTGCTTTTCCTTTCGCATAACTATAAATAGGACCTAACCGCTACGACTGTATCATTTGTAATGAGAGTGTTGAGTGGTGCAGGTGTCTTAAATAGTACTATTAACAACTTACCTTTCGAACTTCATTTACCGGATTATTCAAATTGCGGTCCAGGTACTCGATTAACAAAAGGTTAGCGCGAGGTGATAGGCCTAAGAATAAATTGGATAGTTTTTTTAAAAATCACGACATAGCATACGCTAATAGTAAGGACTTAAATCAACGACATAAGGCAGATCAAATATTGGAAGATAGGGCTTGGGAGCGAGTTAAAGCAAAATATTCCACGTTTGGCGAAAAGACTGCTGCTTGGCTAGTTACTAACGCAATGAAAGTAAAACGTAAAGTAGGGGCAGGTAGACGTCGTGGAAGTACATGTGATAAATCCATGTGTTCTGTTGTCCGAAAAATTAAAAAACATTTAGGTAGTAGAGATGTAAGTAAGGAGAAAACGTTGAGTAATTTGTTGAAAGCTGCAAAAAAGACAGTTAAGAACATTGGTGGACGGAGAAAAGTTAAAGTCCCTAGAGTTATACCTCTTCCTAAAATTGGAGGCATTCTTCCTTTAATACCGATATTTGCCGGGCTTAGAGCCCTCGGCACATTAAGCGGAGGTGCAGCGACTATTGCAAAAACCGTCAATGAAGTTCAAGCAGCAAAGGAAAAGTTAAAAGAGGCTCAGCGACATAACGAAACAATGGAGGCCATCGCTCTTGGTAAAAAAGGTAGCGGTCTCTATTTGAAAAAATATAAGAAAGGTTATGAGTTATACTTGAAAAAGATGCCAAAAAACTACCAATAAAGCTACCTGATCGCCCATTAACCGATCACGATATTAAACATTGTGTTTCAGTGTTAAAAATACCTAATTTTAGAGGCGTTTTCATGCAAGATACTCTCCCTAAAAAACCTAAACCTATAGAATGCGGTATTCTAAATTTAGATAGAAATTCGGGAATCGGAACGCATTGGGTAGCCTATAAAAAACATGCTAATAAATTTGTTTACTTTAATAGTTTTAGTAATTTACCACCATGTAAAGAATTTGTCAAGTATGTTGGAAAGGCTAAAATATTATACAATTACGATCAGTACCAGAAGTCTAGCTCGAGTAACTGTGGTCACTTGGCTTTAACATTCCTATACAACAAAAATCTATAAATAAAGTGGCAAACTATCCATTGCGTCAGTCATGTCGCATACGTTCACGTTGAAAGGTCAAACTCATTCTCTTGAAGCAGTGTTTGTTCCACCAATCGAACTTGATTCAAAATACGATTATTCTTTAGCGCTAATATCGCTAAACACTTGGAATTCCATACCAAACATTGAACCTGGTAGAAACAAGTTTTATTACACTGTTAAATCTGAAACAAAGTCGTTTGAAATACCAACAGGTTCATACGAGATTGAAGACATTGAGGCTTATATCCATAAGAAATTAGTTAGCGAAAAGGCTACAGTTGATTAAAAGAAGGAAGCATTTTCTCTAACGCCGATCAATAATACCCTAAAGTGTTAACTTAGAAGTAAATACGGCATAGATTTTCGACCAACAGATAGTATCGGGAAGCTCTTGGGATTTTCCAATCGTGTACTTGTGCAAATACCTGGCACGAGTCGGATCTACCCGTAAATATTATACAAGTCGTTACAATAAGAGTTGAGTGTAACATAATTTCTGGTTCCTATTATCTAAACAATCCATCTCATACTTTATACGAGTTTGCGCCAACTGTTGATCCCGGTTATAGTATAAATATCGAGCCTACCAATCCTATTTTTCTGCCGGTTAATCGGAAAGTCATAGATAACATCACACTTACAATCTTGGACCAGAATTCTAAACTGGTTAATTTTCGAGGAGAAGAGGTTGTCATTCGTGTAGAACTTAGACGTAATGCTAGTGTTTGAGCATTTAAGCAGTAACACAACTACTCCCACGTTATTCGTACAGAATACGTCGTCGAGTGCACTCTCGTTTGGGAGTATATCAATTTTGTTCTCACGCAGCAAACAATACGGATATCATGTCAGGAAAACTTCAAATATTCAATCAAATCAAGAGCGATGAGTCAATCGTTCGAGAAGAATGGCATACGTATCACCCGTTCACTAAAGCCTTTAACTACAGCGATGAAATCGAGATTGTTATTAATCAGCAAGATGCCTATTTAGACATGTCTGAAGCCGAACTTTACATCGAAGGAAAATTCCAAGTCGTAGTACCAGCAAATAAGACCGGTAGTGCAGAATTAACAAATAATGCAGGTGTTTTTCTCTTTGAATCTATAACTTATGAGTTAAATGGCAGAGAAGTTGAAAAAGTACGAGATCCCGGCATTGTAAGCAGTGTTAGAAGTTATCTTTGTTTAAACCCAAATGAAAGTCGCGCTTTGGATATAGCCGGATGGAATAAAGGCCAGATTTTCGATGATTCTCTAAAAGGATTTACTTACCGCATTCCGTTAAGTTTTATTTTCGGAATTTTTGCCGACTATAAAAATGTCCTTATGGGAAAAAAGAAAATTAAATTAGTTCGTGCAAGGCATGATAATAATTGTTATAAAGCGGCAATTCTATCGAGTTGAAAGTTAAACACGTTTACCCGAGCGGTGCTGCCAAACTTGTTCTTTTGAATGATATTGCAAAGAATAAACCTATATTTATTCCGTTTAGACATTGGGAAATACATGAACTGCCAGCATTAAGAAGCACAAAGAGAGACATTTGGACTGTTAAGACAATGACGGAGAGAGCTCTCTATGTTGTAGTTTTTTTCATGACAAACCAAAAGGATAATATAAAAAGTAATTGTGACATGTTTGATAATTTGAAAATAACCGATCTAAGGCTATATCTAAATTCTGAAGTTTACCCGTACGAGTCGATGAATTTAAATTTCGGCAGCAAACAATATACAGGGGCTTACCGAATGTATACAGATTTTCAAAAAAGCTATCTTGGAAAGGCATTCAGCGAACCACTAATAAAATTTGTAGAATTTGACGAACGTGCATTATTTGTAATTGATTGCTCCAAGCAAAATGAGGCCATAAAAGCCTCTAATATTGATGTCAAATTAGAGTTTCAAAGGTCCGAAAACTTTGCCGATAACACTCGCGCATTCTGCATTATTATTCGCGTTTGTGTGCTAGAATATCAGGCATTAACTGGTATTGTGAGAGAGCTTCAATAAATTAACACCTAAAACCTCTCTCTCTTAGTCAGTACTTTAACAACCGCCAAAAGATGAAGTTCGCTGTAGTTGATGTTCAAGGATATTGCATTCCCGAATTTACCACTAAAGAACTTGCAATCTACGATGGTCGCCAAATGTTAAGCTATGTTTTTAAGCCAACCACACCGTTTCATGAGCTGAGTTTTAACCATCAAAGTCAAATTAAGTATCTTTCTGAAAATCATCATAGAATCCCTTATGGATGTGGAGAGACCCGTTATGAAGAAATTTATTCCATACTCTATGAAGCCCTCCGAGATGTCCACATATCTATATGTTAAAGGCCATATTAAAGAAGATTTCCTAGTTAAAATATTCGCCAAGATGAATAATAGTTTAGAATATAAAATACCAAATATTGTTAATTTAGAATTTGTTTCCGGCATTGTTCCGAAATTAGATATAGATCAAAGTAATTGTAGTTTTCATAGTTTCTCAATGTGTGTATGTAGCGTTAGAAATGCCACTATGTTGTATAATTATATTGTAAGTCTTTTACCACAAATAAATTATAATTAATAATTTGAGGTTGTATACTTACCTTCTAGCTTCCCTACGTTCATTAATCATCCATCCTTCGAGGTGTTCATGTCTAAGACAGCTGAGTTAAAAGTTAGGTTAGAAAAGTATCTACATAACCTCAACAAACTAAAGAAAAATATTGAGTTTTATCAAGAGAAAAAGTTGTTGCTGAAGGCTTTTAAAAATTTAAAGTTATAATGGAGTGGGAAGATGTATTTACAAATCCTTCAAGTAGCGGTACAGCAGCAGCGACAGCACCAAATAGACTTGTTCCAGCTCGAATTTATGAAATTAGTGACGCCATTAAGATAGAGTTTCATCAGTATGAAGTACGCCTGCTATATAATAACGATTATTCTTTTGTCTTTACTCGAGAAGAATTTGCTGAGTTTTTAAGCATATTTCTAATCCATGTACACAGCGGTTGGTGTGATCTACATACAATCATTGGAGAGAACGATATCAATTATTGGTTTGAAGAGGAAAGCCGTGAGATGACTATTGGTAATCTTGGCGAATCCGTTCTGTACTTAGATACTATAGAAATATTATTGATTAAATCGCATGTACATGAATTGTATGATTTAAATAAAGATTTTTAATACTATTTTTTTTGTTTTTTAACTCCCTAACCTAAATTTATTTAGTTCCTTATTACTATAGACTGCAATAAAACAATTATTTTGGTAATGGTTTTTTATTATGTATAAAAAAAACATATATAAAAACATATAAAAATGAAAATATCAAACACTTGGTCGTTGGGCTCAAAACTGTTTTATTTCATAAAAAATGGTGATATTAAGGTCGATAATACCATTTATCCGGGAACTCGAGGCCTTTACGATTTAATGTTTTTAAAAAACCCAGTTGTTCGTAATCAAGAACCAGAAGATGTGGAGAATTTTCGGCAAATATTAGAGCAAACTAATGTTCATAGAAAAAACTTTAACCCTTCAGGTCAGCTAAAAGGAAATAAAGGCGTCAAATATAAAAAAATTATTCAGCCATTAGTCTCGGCTTCTAGTGAAGCGTCTGCGCTTAAGCGTAAATCTTCTACGCCGACTCAACCGAGTATATCTGGTAGAAGTGATACAAGAACTGTAAAGTCTACTTCTTCGGCTCGAACGAAAAAAGGAACTGCTTTAATAGAATGTACGGAATAACCTAAAGAATTTATCTTTTACAATGACGTAAATAAGTTGGTGGAGCGATTAAAAAAGCTGGAAGCCGCTTAACAGATTGGTAATAATAATACCTCGAATGAAATTACTAATATTTTAGGGGAGTTGAATCGACTTGGTGTTATCGAATTTTATTAATATGGAGATCACTGGTCTAACTCTTTAGTATAGCTCGAACCATGAACAAGTTTGGACGTTCGCTACCCTCCTCTTCGCTTCAAAAGGAGGCTAAATTTATGCAAAATCCTTCCACTATCACCCTAACAAAAGATGGTGAATATAACGTTAGAGACCATTTGAAATTGTAATTTGAAACAACCTACAGAAGATAGTGATGCTTCCACAAAAAGTTATGTTGATGCGGTGTACGTTAATATTTCTACAGCTCTCAATCTTCTTAAAAATACTACAGCTGATTTGAAAAGTCGTTGAATGTTGTACAAGAAACTAATAAAAATCATACTCAGTTTGAGATTCAAACACATCGGCAATGAAAGGCATTACAGAAAAAAGAAACTGAAATCGAAACGTCTTTAAGTCAGATAAGAAGTGATATTAAAAATACTACTGCTGATTTACAAAAGTCGTTGAACGTCGTACAAGAAACTCTTAAAAATCATACTCAGTTTGAGATTCAAACATATCGTCAATTGAAAGCACTACAGAAAAAAGACGCTGAAATCGAAACGTCTTTAAGTCAGATAAAAAGTGATATTAAAAATTCTACTGATGATTTACAAAAGTCGCTGGATGTTAGTAGAGGATGGGGCCCTTTGGTGAGTTGGTCCTTTGGGGCCCTTTGGTGAGTTTTTCCTTATTGGTCAAGAAAGAGGTGGGGCGTAGTTACGTTGTGGTGGGCGTGGTTGCGTTATCGTTGTTACGTCATCATAGTCCTGGGGCGAACAGTGTGGTTACGTCGTCGTGGGGAGTCGCGATGTCATCATTCAACATTTAGAGGGCGTGGTCATTGATGGAGCCATCTTGTATCTAGGTGTCATTAATTAAATAATTTAAAAAAGTCCATGTAGGATTCGAACTGGGATATATCTTGACAAGGTACCTCGTTTCAACGCCTTAAACCCTGCGGCCACCGGGGTATATTAAATATAAATGCTAAAAGGGTATATACATGCCTCGGAAAAAATAAATAAAAAGACCAGGATTCGAGGCGTCATCACACGTGTAGATTCCCTGTAGTGTTTGGTATTAAAGGGTAAAATTAGCCTATAACGAATAAATCTGACTTGGTTATTGGTTATCAATAATTAATAATAGTAAACGTAATCAAACAATTAATTTTTAAAGTCTAGAATTATTTACAATATAGTGGTTGCAGTGAAAACCGAGAAAATATAATTTTTAAAAATAAGGATGTTCCGTATCAGAGATTATTATGTATTTATCATAACGTAATTTCATCAAACAATTAACATATTGTTTAAAGTTAAGAATTATTTATTAGTCGTTACAGTTAAAACCGAGAAAATATGATAAATTATTTTAAAAGATAGAAGAATAAAAGGATAAGCTAACCGCAAGCTAGACATTGTTCGTAGTGAATAATACAGGATGTATAAGGTTTTTTTTTACTAAATATTAAAACAATTAGCTTCAGAAAAAAACTTTAATATACAAGTTTACAATATCAGATAAAACGGAGGGGATCAACTACTAAAACGATAGTTGATAATCAGGTAAACGACAGGTACAGGGAACCTTTATTACGGTATTAAAGCGTATTTGATAACGAAGGGTAAAAATATAAGAAAACATACGCTTTGTACATATTGTAAGTGATAAATTCAGACCGCAAACACATCATACTCTGTGATAATAAGAAAAATATAAAACCAGGAAATTATGACGGGGGCCTCATTTCAAAATGTTGCCTAACGAGTTGCCCCCAACACCCCCGGCTACACCACCTCCAGTTGTTGAAGCCGATCGGCCAGCGGTGCCCTGAGAGGCCCTACAACCCGCCTAACGAAGAGGTAGATTTAAGGGGAAGAAGTAAGTAATTTTACCATTCTAAAAATAGTTAATTAATACTCTGATATTTTTTTTTTCAGTGCCTCGGATATTACCAGAGTGGTTGCCGCGTAAGTTTTTAAAAAAGAAAATTAAAATATTCGGTTAATCAGTTTATTTTTTCAGAAAGAAGGATCGAGAATATGTTGGAGGTTGTAGGACGGGAGGCTCTATATCTTTACCCCAATGAAGATGTAGGTATATAGTTTTATTTCTTATCAAATATTTATATGTTTTTTTTTTAATTATAGTTTTTTTTTCTACGAAATCGAGGTTAATGAGGGGGTTCCAGAAAACAGAATACTCTATTTTGAGATAAGGAGGATACGGATGGTTGCCTGGCGAGAGGAAAATACCATGAGGGTAAATTTCTGGAGACCTTAGTGTAAGTATAACCTTTCTTCTTAAAAAAATCATTAAAAGTCCATCAGTAACTATGTAGAATATTTTGTTTAAATACAAGAACCGAGAATCTTATAGGTATTCAAGAATGTATCCTATTTTATAGAATATAAAAAGTTTAGAAATTCATTTTCAAAAATAAATTAGGTTAAGAGTCAATCTATTTTACTAGTTTTTTTTTAATTTAGGGTTATGAATTTATGATAAAATTATTTCTGGTTCTTTTTTTAACACAAGTATGATTATTTTTAAAATAAAACGTTTTCCTTACTACAATTAGATATGATAGCATTATTTTAGTTAAATACATAAACCGAGAATCTTATGGGTATTTAAGAATATACCCTTATTGAATATAAAAAAAGATTTTATAAATTCATTTCAAAAAATAAAGCTACCTTATAGGTAAGGTGAAGAGTCAACAAAATATATCTATTTTTACTAGTTTAGAATTTAGGTTTTGGAATCTATAATAAAAAAAAATACACCATACAGGGTACTGTTAAAAATTAAAGAATTTCCTTATCTAAGAAAAAACTTACCTTATTTGACAGTTTTATACATGCAAGCTCGGCACACACGTATACCTTTCACTTTATTACACATGCAACAATTGTTTGCCCATTTAGGGTGACCGCAAAAATTACAAATAATAAAAAAATCGTCCATTTACCACGAAAAAATAGCAAAGCTGACAATATACCGTACTCAGTTCCATAACGGTTTAAAATAAATAGAAAAGAATATTGTGAACGTCAGTTAATTGTCTGTTTTTACGGTTTTTAAATATCGTGTACATTTATTATATATAATGAGTGTTTTTTTTTCAGACACACGCAGCCACTGCTAACATTAAGGAACAACCCATATTCTACTTATCTCAAATAAAATTATAATAAAAATAAAAATAAAAATTATTTAATAGAATTTAATTTAAATACCTTTACCCAAAAGTGTAGAACTATAGTGTTATCTAGTCTAATGAACTTTTTTTAAATAAATAATAAATATATAGGATTAATAGAAAATCAGACTTGTATCAAGTTGTGAAGGCTCACGAATTTTTTTCGTCAGAAAAAATTTGGGAGGACCTCTTAATGAGAATCTGATGTCTACACTGATAGTAATAAGCACCGTATTTTTGAAAAAAAAATAGGTTAAGAATAATAAATTTACCATTTAGGTTTTTATTCAAAAAAATTATTCTAAAATGTAGGCGATAGAATTTCTAATAAACAAGCGGTCAAAAACTCTTAAAGTGGTTATAGACTATAAAGGTATCAAGTTATTAAAAATATATTCAAAAAATTACAACTAAAAAGGGTAATCTGTTATCATATAGAAAGTACATAATAGTGAAAAGGTCATTGTAGTTTAGGGCCTACCGACTTGAAAATTCTGTCAGGAAGATCTCAAAAAGCCTTTTGTAGTAAATCAACAAAACACTAAGTAACTGACCAGATTTACAACGTTGTTAGATAAAACAAAAAGGAATCTGTTTTAAAGCACTATAGCTTAAATGTGTTTAAAAAAGCAATCTTCGATAATAACATACGGTAATACTATTTAAGAAAGAAGTGTCTCTCTTTCAAGTTAGTCTTTACTTTGAGGAAATAAAGAATTTTCGTAAAAATGTAGGTGGAAATTTTAGACCCTATGGGAGTTTTATTATAGCGTAACAAATAACTGAAATATGATACTGCTAATTAAAGAAGGTCCGAAAATTATATCAAAATTCAAACACTAGATTTTCTAAAGGGTCAAGCTGTCAGAACTCTTAAAGTGGTTTGGGGTAATAAAGGAAAACTTATTAAAAAATTCTTACCAGACTTATAAAAAACATTACCTGTACATTCAAGTAAATTGTAACTATACTAAGAAAAAAAATGAAATAAAAAAATCTGATTTAAATCTTTATTTAAAAGTACATTTTTACACTGGTTATATGAAAACAAAAGGTGTCGTCGTAACTTAATTCTGGAGATGTAGATTGATACATATTAGAAATAATGTCCCATACGTCATCAAACGTCACTTCTTCAGCCGGCCTAAAACGCATCCAACCAACCCCTTTTGGAAACTGTTTTGATGAAAACGTTATGCCTATGAAGTCCTTTGGGTTCACGTCCTCTACACCTTGCTGTATAACCTGGTTTATGGCATCCTTTATCCAACCAACAGGTTCGGCCCCTGCAGGTAAAGGCCTAATCTTAAATTCTAAGGTATGGCGAGTAACATTAAATTTACCCGCCTTTTTGGTAGTATCTTTAACCAAAATAAAATTTTCCATCCTTTCTCCTCTGCTGCCCATTAACGAATGACGTAGGTATTTCAGGTACCCGGTATATGTACACCTCTTCAAAAACAATCTATTAACAGAGGTCTCTAGTCCTGTTTTTCGGATACCTGGTATGCTTTGGAACAGACTTCATCTTACAATAAAATTACATATTTTCACGTTAATTTTTAAAACGAATAAAAAATAGAAACGTACTTTGTTAATTTTAACATATTAGGAAGCTAAAAAACACCTAGAATTTGGGACTAAAAAAGTAGTAATTTCTTTGGAGAAAGACCCAGTTCTTTAAATAGTTTTTCTGTGAATTTTAAGACGTTGTTTCAGCAGGTATTAAAAAGACAATTTTTTTTGTCTAACGTATCGGACAACACCCTTATTTTAAAGTGAAAAGAATCAAAGTATTTATTTTTGTCTAAGTTAAAAAAAAACGCCTTTGATTTGTAAAAAATCACATGATTTTCTCTTTCTTTTGCATAAATTATTTTTTCCGCAGAATCGTGGCGTCAGAAACAAGATAACAAAAAGCAGTAAATAACTATTGTGGTTTAAGTGAAAAAAAAAACAAGTTTATCTGTGTGGTTTTTTCGAAAGTATATATACGCTCGGTTGGGTGTATGAGAAAAACAGTCTTTTACGATTCTCTAAATAGAACTTTGTATTAGTATCTTTTGTGAAAAAAAAGTGACCAGTGATCAAAAAAAAGTAAGTACATTTTTTTAAAAGGGTCTTCCAGTGTAGAAATTTAAAGCGTTTAGATTTAAAAATTAATTTTTTTTTCAGTAAATTTCAAAAAGGACTTATAGCTATTCATAAATAAAAAGTTTCTAAAAAATATTACCTAGTTTAAATATTTATGAAAGACATTTTAAACATTCTCAAATTTTCAGTAGTTAGTAGACTCCATTTTTTTTTAAAAAGCTGCCTTTATTTTAAAAAATACACTTGCATAATTAAAACAACGGTGTCTGGTTTTCTATGTCGATATTTTATTATATGATATTTTTTTTTATATTTTACCTAAATATCATACAGAAATACATAACTGTTAACTTATGGGATGGGAAAGAATCAAATATCAGAACATACCGGGTAAACTATGTTTGGAGTTTAGTTTTTAACTTAATACAGACAGGGTTAACTTATACAACAAGGGAAACTATACTTGGATTAATGGTTGAAGTTTTTTAACTTTAGGTATGATTAAAAATACTTTAATACATACAGGTAGGACCCAAAAATGTTTTTTTTTTTTTTTTAGTTTTAACTTAATACATATTGGATAAACTACGTTTAAATATTGTTTAGTTTTAAAATTATAGGTATGGTTAAAAATACTTTAATGTTAACATACAGGGTTAGATAAATTTAAAGTTTGATGAATTTTTTAGTTTTTTTTAACTTAATACATACCGGGTAAACTACGTTTAAAATATTTTTAGTTTTAATCTTATAGGTGGGGTTAAAAATATTTTAATACAGGGAGAACTCAAAATGTTTCTAGTTTTAACTTAATACATTTGCTTTAAATCCTTAAAGTTTTTAACTTATAGGTATGGGTAAAAAACTTTAATACATACAGGGAGAGCCAAGATAACACAGCATACAGGGTCAACTATGTTTTTAAAGCTTATAGGTAGGAATAAAAAAATACATCAATGTTAACCTACATGGTAGATTATGGTCTAATTTTGAAATTACTAACTTAGTACATTCAGGGGTAAAGTATAAGCAATCGAAATAAATTGTATTTAATGTTTTAACTAATCCGTTAACATACAGAGTGTTCAAAATATTCTTGAGTAATAGTTTTTTAAATTAATAATGTGCAGGGTTAGAAAAATCATTAGGGCATTTGATGTTTTTAACTAAAATATGTTAACATACAGAGTGTTTAAAATATTCTTGAGTAATAGTTTTTAAAATTGATAATTTACAGATGTAGAATAAATCATTGGGATATTTGATGCATTAACTAATTCGTTAACATACAGAGTGTTCGAAACGTTCTTGAGTAATAGTTTTTAAAATTAATAATTTACAGATGTAGAATAAATCATTAGGTTATTTGATGCTTTAACTAATTCGTCCACATAGAGGGTGTTTGAAACGTTCTTGAGTAATACTTTAGCTTTTAAATTAATAATGCACAGAGTAAGAAAAATCAATGGGCCGTTTTTTGACTTTAACTAATAAAAAGGGGTTTATAACATACAGGGTGTTTGAATAGTTCTTGAGTAATGCTTTAGGTTTTCAAAATTAATAATGTAGAGGGCTAGAAAAAATTATGATGTTTTAACTAATAATAAGCATTACTTTAGCTTTTAAATTAATAATTTACAGATGTAGAATAAATCATTGGGGTATTTGATGCTTTAACTAATTCGTTAACATACAGGATGTTTGAAACATTCTTGAGTAATAGTTTTTAAAATTAATAATTTACAGATGTAGAATAAATCATTAGGGTGTTTCATGTTTTAACTAAAATATGTTAACATACAGAGTGTTCAAAATATTCTTAAACAATGCTTTAGCTTTTTAAAAATTAATAATTTACAGATGTAGAATAAATCAATGGAGTGTTTGATGTTTTTTAACTCATAAAAGGGGTTTATAACATACAGAATGTTTGAAATATTCAGCTTTTTTAATAGTGTATTTACCTAATAACCTACAGAAGGTAAAATAAATAGAGTGTTCAAAACACGTTTACACACAGGGTGATTGAAGTAAAAGCTATTGATTGAATCTACAGGGGGTGAGCTGTCAACATATATTTAGATAATGTTCAAAAATAACTATTTATGCTTCATTTGCTAACAACTCTAACCACACGGTTGAACCGGTTAGACAGTGCCCTTGAACTTGTTTGAGTGGATCGATCTGTTCTAATCTGTATTATGTTTGAAACTTATGTTTTTTTTAAGTATCAAACGAACCTAACGTTAACCTAAGATGTATGTTTTTAGATGGAGAAGTATATTGCTAAAAAACAGCACTTTAAATACTATGCCCGATTCAATATGTCTGGCAAGACGATCACCTTCAGCATCAAACCGGTCCCGGAGGCTGAGGAACCAGTCAGCTGGGTGAAAGAGGCCCTTCAGCAGGTGATTGACCTTTCGACGCTACATCTAGAGCCATCCGACCTGGTGGGTTTCACCTTTACCGCAAAGAACTTTTCACGTGGTCATGGATGGATACCATTCCAGGAGGCAGCAAAGGTCAAAACTGAGGATGTATTCAACCTGATAGAGGGCATCTACCAAAGCAACTCGGTAGCGCTGGATACAGACACATTCGAACTGGGCGTGACATCTATAAGGATGCCTAGAGGATCAAGGCCTCCTTCATCTCAAAAGTACAACACGTTTATGGATGAATGTAGAAATAGAAAAGGTATTCTAGTAATTAGGAATTTAGATAATTTTTGTTTACCCTTAGCTTTGGTGGTTGCAATTTCAAAAATAATAGACAGTAAAAAGGAATTTAAACGATTATACGACAGTCAAAAGCAGCAAAAGGAGAAAGCTCTCAAACTTTGTGAAGATGCAGGAGTTGTTGTACCTCCTAACGGTTGTGGATTGGAGGAGATACAAAAATTCCAGCTATATTTGAAAGATTATAAAATAACAGTGTATGATTTTTGGAAGTAAGGGTAGAGACATATTATACGAGGGCCTTCAGCTGAAAGAGAATAAATCTTTTATTTCACGAAAATCATTTTAATGTAATAACGTCTTTCTTGCAGCCTTAGCTTGCAGTTATTATTGTGAGGAATGTCATCTTCCTTACAATAATAAACAGGATCATAGGTGCAAAAAAAAGTGCTACCTTTGTAAAAGCGAGGGGACTGCCCTCGCGAACTAAAAAAACAGTGTCCCGATTGTAACAAAACTTTCTATAGTGATCAATGCTATGACAACCATAAAAGACCGGGTGTGTATTTCTCGAACGAAAAATCGGTATGCGATGAGCTTAAATTCTGCATGGAATGCCGTAAAACGTTCCAGGCAAACAGAAATCACACCTGTGGCGAGTCGTTTTGTAATACCTGCAAAAAAGTTCAACCAAGCGGACACCTCTGCTTTATGCAAGTGGATAAAAAAGAACCAAAGTTGGACGACACCCTATATATTTTTTTCGACCTAGAAACTAGGCAGGAAAAAGTTTTAGAGGATGGGTCTTTCTTACACGAGCCTAATTTGTGTGTTTATAAAACGGCTTGCGAGACCTGCATTGACCAAGATATCAATTTTTGTTACAAATGTGGACCTAATTTGGAGGTTTTAAGGTTCAACCCTGTAGAGAGTCTGATTTCGGTGATTTTATCTAAACGAAAACTGTTTAAGTCCGTCATTGTTTTATCTCATTATGGTTCCGGTTTCGATATGCAGTTTGTATTAAACCACCTACTTCTGCAAACTGACCTCGTTCCAGAAGTTATTTTGGCAGGAACTGAAATCATAATGATGAAAGTAGCAAACATTAAATTCATTGATAGTTTTCGGTTTTTACCAATGGCGTTAAAAGCGTTGATTACAGCTTTTGATCTTGGGGATAATTTCAAAAAGGGTGATTTTCCGCATTTATTTAATAGAAAAGAAAACGAAAATTATGTCGGTCCTCTTCCATCACTCGAATACTATGCCGTCGATGATATGATGGAAAACGACCGTACTAAATTCCTGGAATGGTACGATGAGAACAAAGGAAAAACGTTTAATTTTCAGCAGGAGTTGATTAGCTACTGTATTTCTGACGTAGACATACTGAAGGCCGCTTGCCTAAAGTTCCATCAGCTCATGCTGGAAACGTCAAACGTTTGTCCTTTCTCTGAAAGTTGTACCATTCCGGGGGTTTGTAATAAGATCTATAGGCGCAACTTTTTAAAGGAAGAGACCATTGCTATTATCCCCAAGAACGGGTATCGTTTAGCTTATAATCGATCGAGGGTGGCTCTAAAATGGCTAATTTGGCAGGAGAATGTAAGAGGAGTGGATATTAGTCATTCCGCAAAACAAAACGAAGTCGTATTAGGGGATTACAGGGTGGACGGCTTTTGTCAACAAACAAACCAGGTTTTTGAGTTTCACGGCTGTTTTTGGCATGGCTGTCCATCCTGTTACCCTCATAATCGTGATAACGCTTTAAGTGGTGACGTATTAGACACTATGAATCACCAGGATGAAGCGACTCGTTTTAAGAGCGAAAGACTAAGATCGCTCGGGTATGAAGTGATTGAACAGTACGAGTGTGCGTTTGAAAGGGAGATGAAAGAAGCGGGGAAATTGGTAATTATGTCAACAGTCATCAGTTGATAAATCTTGAACCTTTAAACCCGCGCGATAGCTTTTACGGAGGTCGTACGGGTAATTGTAAAACCTATTACAAAGTAGGGAATGATGAGAAAATCAAGTATTTGGATGTGTGTTCGCTTTACCCCTATGTCTGCAAGTATGGCAAATTTCCCATAGGGCACCCGAAGGTATTTGTCGGTGAGGCTTGTAAGAACCTGAATTTAAACGAGACAGACGGCATTATTAAATGTAGGATCTTACCCCCTACTGGCCTGTACCATCCGGTTTTACCTATGAAAATGAATAACAAGCTAATGTTTGTTCTTTGTCAAAAATGTGGACAGGATATGAACCAACACCCTATTTGTTTCCACACAGACCAAGAACGGGCATTAGTAGGCACATGGGTTATAGACGATTTGATTAAAGCTGTTGAAAAGGGGTATAAGATTCTGGAGATTTTCGAAGTATGGCAGTATCGAATTGAACAATTCGATACTGTGTCAAAAACGGGTGGTTTGTTCACCTCGATGATGGATCAGTTTATTAAAATAAAATAGGAGGCATCGGACTGGCCGTTGGACTGTACCACCATCGAGGAAAAAACAAAATACATTGACGACTTTTTCGATAAGGAAGGCATTCATATGGACCATAATAAAATCAACAAAAATCCCGGACTTCGTTCTCTGGCTAAATTAATTTTGAACTCATTTTGGGGTAAATTCGGTCAGCTAGAGCGAAAATCTCAAACTAAAATTGTAAAGTCACCGAACGCTTTTTACGAGCTTACACATACCCCTACAATTCAAATTAATTCCATGCTGCCTGTAAACGACTACGTCATGTTGGTAAATTACGTGGAAAAGGAGGAATGTTATGAACCTCTAGCTACTGTAAACGTAGCCATAGCTGCTTACGTAACTGCACAAGCACGACTTAAATTGTATAGCTATGTGGAACAGCTCGAAAATAGGGTATTATATTACGATACTGATTCGGTTATTTCCACCTCTAAACCTGGTGAAATCGACATTCCAACAGGTGTGTTTATTGGTGAAATGACTGACGAGCTTGAGTGTTTCGGTCCCGGTAGCTATATAAACGAGTTTGCTTGTGGAGGTCCGAAAAATTATACCTTTAAATTTTTTATTCCCAAAAATAACGAGGAAAAAGTCGTTTGCAAGGTAAAGGGAATTAGATTGAAATATAACGCGGAACAGGTAGTAAATTTTGAAACGATAAAAAATATGATTCTAGCTGGCATCGAAACAGCCTCTGTTGATGTAGTTTCTAAAAATCTACGACGTACGCAGATGCACGAGGTAGTTACGCGTCAGGAGGCGAAAATCTATCGTGTCACCTCTACGAAACGAAGATTTTTAGATAATTATGACTCTGTACCTTTCGGCTATAAAAGACAAAAATTAGACACACCTTCCTCCTCGGTCTAGTTTCAAGAATTTTATACCCCCTTTTAAGCGTTTAGTGAGTGGTTTGTAATAGGTGTGCAGGAAAAAACGGGGTTACGCATTAAAATGATTTTGAAGGTGAAGGGCCTTTTTTTATAATCTTTCAAAAATAGTTGGAGTTTGTGTTGCGTTGGTGTTACGTTGGTGTTACGTTGGTGGCCTAATGGTGTCCTAATGGTGTCCGGTATGTGTCCTAAGGGCGTCCGGTATGTGTCCTAATGGCGTCCGGTATGTGTCCTAATGGCGTTCGGTATGTGTCCTAATGGCGTCCGGTATGTTACAATCAGGCTTCTAAAACGGTTTGCACCCTCTTCCTGCTCCTTTTGCCGAAGAGCTCCGTTGTTGAATTGGATAATTTAATACCTTTGTCTTTCGACCAACTTGGTGAAATAAGTTTAATCATTATTATTAGAAGGTATTTCAATGTTATAAGATGCTGGTATCAGTATACGAGATCAATACCCCTATGGTCAAATTTCCTGCCTCTTTAAACTCTGTTGTCAATTTCTGTAAATATCGCTCCAGGTTGGATACAAAGTACTCGACTCTTTTCCTTTTACTAGTTTGTTACATTCTTCATCCTTTGATAAAACAGCAAGGTTTTTTTTTCTTTATTTTTTTTATCTTTGTGACAACTCACGAAGGATTTGCATATAAATATATACTATATTAGACATATACATATACATATATACTCCCAAATACCAGAGTACCGTGAGTGCCGGGTTTTCCTAATGTTTAACCCATCTTTTATGCCCCCTTGGATTCCCGTCGCTGCCCAAGCACTGAAACATGCAAATATTGCATTTCACAGCACCTTTGCAAAGGGCAACGCAGTGGTGCCACCACGGACGTTATTTTAAATAACTACTACCTAAATATGTCTGCCCGGCGGGGCTGGGATTCGAACCGGATCGCCGGCGCAGCGACCAGGCTCTGACCACTACGCCTGGACAGACATATTATTTTATTTTATGTTATGTTTAGTTTATGATCGTAAGAATATGACATTCTTCAAACTACTAATTAATTGATACCCTATAGAAATGTTGTCTGCGTTTTGTATATTGATGATCATGACTTTCTTAGCTTCAATTTCTTGGAGTATCTATACGAAGAAGCTTTCACTGGATTGTACTTATTTATACTTATGTCTAAATGAAGAAGCTGTTTGTACCTGGTTTGTATAGGTGTGTCTTTTACATAATGTTCGTTCTTCATCGTTATGGGTACAGTTAGTGACCGCTTAACTCCTCACCACAGGGCCTACATAAAACAAGTATCCCGAAACATTTGTTCATTTTTTGTGGTGACACTGCATGATAGAGGTCGATGGGGTAAAATCTTGCATTTTATAAGTCCATTGGTATCGTTGAATGATCAATACATTCGAAATAAGTCTTATACAATGTCTATATATCTATGTAATCATGTAATTGTATAACCACACATGTATTTATGTTTCTATTATGGTATAAAGTTTAAGTTAATACGATCAATGTAAAGACATCTTTAAAATTTGTATACCCGAGGACGTGCTCTAAAGAGTTTTTATGAAAAACTCGGCAGTTTTCGACATGATTACATAGATATATAGACATTGTATGGTACTTATTTCGAATGTATTGATCATTCAACGATACCAATGGACTTATAAAATGCAAGATTTTACCTCCCATCGACCTCTATCATGCAGTGTCACCACAAAAAATGAACAACAAGCTGATGTTTGTTTTTATGTAGGCCCTGTAGTGAGGTTCGTTATATACCAACTGTACCCATAACGATGAAGAACGAACATTATGTAAAAGACACACCTGCTAAACCAGGTACAAACAGCTTCTTCATTTAGACATAAGTATAAATAAGTACAATCCAGTGAAAGCTTCTTCGTATATAGCATTACCCAAAGTGGAAGCTAAGAAAGAAGTCATAATCAATATACAAAACGCAGACAACATTTTCTATAGGGTATCAATTAATTAGTAGTTTGAAGAATGTCATATTCCTATTACGATCATAAACTAAACATAACATAAAATAAAATAATATGTCTGTCCGGTGGCGTAGTGGTCAGAGCCTCGGCTCGCTGCGCCGGCGATCGGGTTCGAATCCCAGCCCGCCGGGCGCAGACATATTTAGGTAAGCGGATTATTTAAAATAACGTCCGTGGTGGCACTACCGCGTTGTCTAAAAGGTGCTGAAATGCAATATTTGCATGTTTCAGTGCTTGGGCAGCGTTGACGGAACTGGGGCATAAAAGATGGGTTAAACATTAGAAAACCCGGCACTCACGGTACTCTGGTATTTGGGAGTATATATGTATATGTATATCTATTATAGCGTATATATATTTATATGCAAATCCTTCGTGAGTTGTCACAAAGATAAAAAAATAAAAGAAAAAAAACTCTGCTACCTCTATCAAAGGATGAATGAATGTAACAAACTAGTAAAGGAAAAGGAGTCGAGTACTTTTATGTCCAACCTGGAGCGATATTTACAGAAATTGACAACAGAGTTTAAAGGCAGGAGGGTGACCATAGGGGTATTGATCTCGTATACTGATACCAGCATCTTATAACATTGAAATACCTTCTAATAATAATGATTAAACTTATTTCACCAAGTTGGTCGAAAGACAAAGGTATTAAATTATCCAATTCAACAACGGAGCTCTTCGGCAAAGGAGCAGGAAGGAGATTGCAAACCGTTTTAGAAGCCTGATTGCTTATACCGGACGCCATTAGGACACATACCGAACGCCATTAGGACACATACCGGACGCCATTAGGACACATACCGGACGCCCTTAATACGGACACCATTAGGACACCATTAGGCCACCAACGTAACACCAACGTAACACCAACGCAAACTCCAACTATTTTTGAAAGATTATAAAAAAAGGCCCTTCACCTTCAAAATCATTTTAATGCGTAACCCCGTTTTTTCCTGCACACCTGGCCACAAACCACTCTAAACGCTTAAAGGGTATAAAATTCTTGAAACTAGACCGAGGAGGAAGGTGTGTCTAATTTTTGTCTTTTATGGCGAAAGGTACAGAGTCATAATTGTAAAATCTTCGTTTCGTAGAGGTGACACGATAGATTTTCGCCTCTGACTGTAACTACCTCGTGCATCTGCGTACGTCGTAGATTTTTAGAAACTACATCAACAGAGGCTGTTTCGATGCCAGCTAAATCCCTTAATTTTTTATCGTTTCAAAATTTACTACCTGTTCCGCGTTATATTTCAATCTAATTCCTTTACCTTGCAAACGACTTTTTCCTCGTTATTTTGGGAATAAAATTTAAAGGTATAATTTTTCGGACCTCCACAAGCAAACTCGTTTATATAGCTACCGGGACCGAAACCTCAAGCTCGTCAGTCATTTCACCAATAAACACACCTGTTGGAATGTCGATTTCACCAGGTTTTAGAATTAAATAACCGAATCAGTATCGTAATATAATACCCTATTTTCGAGCTGTTCCAGATAGCTATACAATTTAAGTCGTGCTTGTGCAGTTACGTAAGCAGCTATGGCTACGTTTACAGTAGCTAGAGGTTCATAACGTTCCTCCTTTTTTACAGCCAATTTACCAACACTTGGCCCGTAGTCGTTTACGAGCAGCATGGAATTAATTTGAATTGTAGGGGTATGTGTAAGCTCGTAAAAAGCGTTCGGTGACTTTACAATTTAGTTTGAGATTTTTCGCTCTAGCTGACCGAATTTACCCCAAAATGAGTTCAAAATTAATTTAACCAGAGAACGAAAGTCCGGGATTTTTGTTGATTTTATGGTCCATATGAATGCCTTCATATCGAAAAAGTCGTCAATGTATTTTTTGTTTTCCTCGATGGTGGTACAGTCCATCATCGGAGTGAGTACCAGCTACCCGTTTTTGACACAGTATCGAATTGTTCAATTCGATACTGCCACACTCCTCGAAAATCTCCAGAATCTTATACCCCTTTTCAACAGCTTTAATCAAATCGTCATAACCCATGTGCCTACTAATGCCCCGTTCTTGGTCTGTGTGGAAACAAATAGGGTGTTGGTTCATATCCTGTTCACATTTTTGACAAAGAACAAACATTTAGCTTGTTATTCATTTCATGGGTAAACCGGATGGTACAGGCCAGTAAGGGGTAAGATCCTACATTTAATAATGCCGTCTGTCTCGTTTAAATTCAGGTTCTTACAACCTCACCGACTCAATACAGCGGAGTGCCCTATAGGAAATTTGCCATACTTGCAGACATAGGGGTAAAGCGAACACACATCCAAATACTTGATTTTCTCATCATTCCCTACTTTGTAATAGGTTTTACAATTACCCGTACGACCTCCGTAAAAGCTATCGCGCGGGTTTAAAGGTTCAAGATTTATCAACTGATGACTGTTGACATAAACAGTACAATTTCCCCGCTTCTTTCATCTCCCTTTCAAACGCACACTCGTACTGTTATCACTTCATACCCGAGCGATCTTAGTCTTTCGCTCTTAAAACGATCCTTCTCTGGTGATTCACTAGTGTCTAATACGTCACCACTTAAAGCGTTATCACGATTATGAGGGTAACAAGGATGGACAGCCATGCCAAAAACAGCCGTGAAACTCAAAAACCTGGTTTGTTTGTTGACAAAAGCCGTCCACCCTGTAATCCCCTAATACGACTTCACGTTTTGTTTGCGGAATGACTAATATCCACTCACTCTTACATTCTCTAGCAAATTAGCCATTTTAGAGGCACCCTCGATCGATTACAAGCTAAACGATACCCGTTCTTGGGGATAATAGCAATGGTCTCTTCTTTAAAAAGTTGCGCCTATAGATCTTATTACAAACCCCGGAATGGTACAACTTTCCAGAGAAAGGACAAACGTTTGACGTTTCCAGCATGAGCTGATGGAGACTTTAGGCAAGCGGCCTTCAGTATGTCTACGTCAATGAGACAACTAATCAATAAAAATTAAACGTTTTTCCTTTGTTCTCATCGTACCATTCGGAATTTAGTACGGTCGTTTTTCCATCATATCATCGACGGCATAGTATTCGAGTGATGGAAGAGGACCGACATAATTTCGTTTTCTTTTCTATTAAATATAAGAAAATGCGGAAAATCGCCCTTTTTGAAATTATCCCAAGATCAAAAGCTGTAATCAACGCTTTTAACGCCATTAGTAAAACAAAACTATCAATGAATTTAATGTTTATATAACTTTCTCATTCATGATTTCAGTTCCTGCCAAAATAACTTCTGGAACGAGGAGTCAGTTTGCAGAAGTAGGTGGTTTTAATACAAACTGCATATCGAAATGGAACCATAATGAGATAAACAATGACGGACTTAAACAGTTTTTCGTTTAGATAAAATCACCGAAATCAGACTCTCTACAGGGTTGAACCTTAAACCTCCAAAATTAGATTACATTTGTAGCAAAAATTGATATGCTTGGTCAATGCAGGTCTACCAAATGATTTTACTAAACACACAAATGAGGCTCGTGTAAGAAAGACCCATCCTCTAAAACTTTTTTCCTGCCTAGTTTCTGGGATGAAAAAATATATAGGGTGTCGTCCAACTTTGGTTCTTTTTTATCCACTTGCATAAAGCAGAGGTGTCCGCTTGGTTGAACTTTTTTACTGGGTATTACAAAACGACTCGCCACAGGTGTGATTTCTGTTGCCTGGAGACGTTTTACGGCATTCCATGCAAGTTTAGCTCATCACTACCGATTTTCGTTCGAGAAATACTTGGTCTTTAGTTTGTCATAGCATTGATCACTATAGAAAGTTTTGTTACAATCGGGACACTGTTTTTTAGTTCGCCAGGAACAGTCCTGGCTTTTACAAAGGTAGCACTGTTTTTTGCACCTATGATCCTGTTTATTATTGTAAGGAAGATGACGTTATACGTAATAACTGCAAGCGAAGGCTGGGACAAAGACGTTATTACATTAAAATGATTTTCGTGAAATAAAAGATTTATTCTCTTTTCAGCTGAAGGCCCTTCGTATAATATGTCTCTACCCTTACTTCCAAAATCATACACTGTTATTTTATAATCTTTCAAATATAGCTGGAATTTTTGTATCTCCTCCAGGCCACACCCGTTAGGAGGTACAACAACCCCTGCATTCACAAAGCTCGAGAGCTTTTTCCTTTTGCTGCTTTTGACTATCGTATAATCGTTTAAAGACCTTTTTACTGTCTGTTATTTTCGATATTGCAACCACCAAAGCTAAGGGTAAACACAAATTATCTACATTCTTAATTACTAGAATACCTTTTCTATTTCCACATTCATCCATAAAGGTGTTGAATTTTTTAGCCGAAGGACGCCCCGATCCTCGGGGTCCCCTAATAGATGTAACCCCCAGCTCGAATGTGTCCGTATCCAGCGCTGCCGAGTTGCTTTGGTAGATTCCCTCCATCAGGTTGAACACATCCTCAGCCTTGACCTTCGCCGCCTCCTGGAACGGAACCATCCATGACCTCGTGAGAAGTTCTTCGCGGTAAAGGTAAAACCTACCAGGTCGGATGGCTCCAGATGTAGCGTCGACAGGTCAATCACCTGCTGGAGAGCTCTTTCACCCAACTGACTGGTTCCTCCGTCTCGGACCGGCTTGATGTTAAAGGTGACTCTTGCCAGACACATTGAATCGGGGGTAGAATTTAAACTGTTGTTTTTTGGCAATATACTTTTCCATCTAAAAAAAACATACATTTAGGTTCGTTTGATACATAAAAAACAGATTGGTGGACCAATTCAATCCACTTAGTCCAATGAACCTGTCAAACAAGCCTACTTGTCCTAGGGTTGTTAGCGAATGAATAATACATGGTTATTTTGAACACCATCTAAATATATGTTGACAGCTCACCCCTGTAGATCCAATCAATAGCTTTACTTCAATCACCCTGTATGTAAACGTGTTTTTGAACACCCTATTTATTTTACTCTGTAGGTTATTAGTTAAATACATACTATTAAGAAGCTGAATGTTTCAAACACCCTGTATGTTATAAACCCCTTTTTATGAGTTAAAAAAAATCAAAAACACCTCCATTGATTTTTCTAACCCCGTACATATTAATTTAAAAGCTAAAGTACTGCTTAAGAATATTTTGAACACTCTGTATGTTAACGAATTAGTTAAAACATCAAATACAATTTATTTCGATTGCTTATACTTTACCCCTGTATGTATTAAGTTAAAACTAAAAAAAACATTAAGTAATTTCAAAATTAGACCGTAATCTACCCTGTATGTTAACATTGATGTATTTTTTAACCCCACCTATAAGTTAAAAAACTTCAAACATTTATTCCAAACCCTGTATGTATTGAGTTCTCCCTGTATGTATTAAAGTATTTTTAACCATACCTATAAGTTAAAAACTTCAGGCATAGTTTACCCGATATGTATTAAGTAAAAACTAAAAACATTTTTAAGTTCTCCTGTATGTATTAAATTATTTTTAATCCAACCTATAAGTTAAAAAATAAACACCAAACGTAGTTTTTTCATGTATGTATTAAGTTAAAAATTTCATCAAACTTCAAATTTAGCTACCCGGTATGTTATAAGTTAAAAAATTAAACTTCAACCACGTTTACCCTGTTGTATAAGTTAAAAAAAATTCCATCAAGTTTAGCTAACCCTGTCTGTATTAAGTTAAAAACTAAAAAAAAAACATTAAGTATTTGAGTACTCCCTGTAGGTTAACATTGATGTATTTTTAATCCAAATCCTGTATGTATTGAGTTCTCCTATGTATTAAAGTATTATTAACCATACCTATAAGTTAAAAACTTCAAGCATTAATCCAATCCCTGCATGTTATAAGTTAATAAAAATTTAAACTTCAACCACGTTTACCTGTATAAGTTAAAAAACAAGTTTAGCTAACCCTGTCTGTATTAAGTTAAAAACTCCAAACATAGTTTACCCTGTATGTTATAAGTTAAAAAAAAATAACTTCAACCACGTTTACCCTGTTGTATAAGTTAACCCTGTCTGTATTAAGTTAAAAACTAAAAAAAAAATTAAACTCCAAACATAGTTTACCCGGTATGTATTAAGTTAAAACAAAAAAACATTTTTAAGTTCTCCCTGTATTAAATTATTTTTAACCCTACCTATAATTTTAAAACTAAAAATATTTTAAACGTAGTTTACCCGGTATGTATTAAGTTAAAAAAAACTAAAAAATTCATCAAACTTCAAATTTAGCTAACCCTGTATGTTAACATTAAAGTATTTTTAACCATACCTATAAGTTTAAAACTAAAAATATT
>JAHBCN010005115.1:0-57894 GCA_019359885.1 Listronotus oregonensis
TTTTTTAAATAGTTAATAGAATTTTTCTTTAGTTTATGTTATGTAGTGTTTTTTTATCATTATGTAATGCAGATTCTGTTACGGACCTTAAATTGTTTTTAAATATATTTATTTTGGAGATGTAGCACAATTTGTGTATTAGATTATCTCTATGCTTAAAGTTACCATACATTCCATTTTAAAGCTCCATGTTTCTCTGTCCCACAGTTGAAAAGAATTTTTGGGACCTGATCTAAAAAATTAATAGCTATTTACTAGCTTTAAAAGGGCTTCAGCCAAGAATATAGAAATATATACAGTACCGGCCAAAAGTGGAGAAACTTCAAAAATACTAGTGTTATTCTCTCAAATGTTAAACAATTCTAACAAAGTTTATATAAGTAATTGTATGTAAGATAATTTGTATAAAAATAATACAATACAGGTTTTATAACATAGCTTTTATTCAAACCAAATTACAAAAAAACAGATATTTGTGGGCACAAAAATGGAGAAACTTTTATAAAAACTAAATTTTACACCAAGTTTATTTAATATTTGGTGGCGAACCCTTTACTCTTGATCACTGCTTGGCACCTTCTGGGCATCGACTCAATCAGGTTCTTTACCACGTCGTTGGATATTACGTTCCAGGATTGTAGCAAGGCTCTGAATAACTCGTAGTTATTTTTAAATTTGTCCTTGTTTTTATGCCTCACATCACCTTCCAGCTGGTCCCATAAATTTTCTAAGGGGTTTAAATCTGGACTTTGGGCTGGCCATTTTAAAACATCAACTTGTTCGTGTGCTAAAAAGTCCTTAATTAATTTTCAGGTATGTTTGGGATCGTTGTCATGCATAAACTTCCAGGTTAAAGGTAAATTATTTTGAGCATAAGGTACCATTGTAGTGCGCAGAATATTAAGGTAAACAAAGCGGTCCATAATTCCATTTATGCGTACAAATGGACCCACACCATACCCTGAAAAACATCCCCAAACTTTGACGTTTCCACCTCCATGTTTTATGGTGGGTGTAGTGTATTTCAGATTGAACCTTTCATTGACAGGACGTCTTACCCACATTATACCGTCCGATCCAAACAAATTTACCCTTTCATCTGAAAAGTATTTTTTTCCATTCGTCGTAGGTCCACGTCGCATTCCAAGGAAACTGAAGTCTGGCCTGTCTATTTTTCTTTGAAATAAACGGTTTTCAGGCAGGTCTTCTGGCATTTATGTTTACTTGACACAAACGCCTTCTAATGGTTCTATTAATTAACTAATTAATTAATTCTTATAATTAACATTTAATTCGATTTAAAGAGTTCATCAGCAGAGCTTGAAAAATGTATGGATTTATTGTGCGTAATCCCAAGGGAATTTACAAATGTTAAATGTCTGAGATGCTTAAATCTATCATATGTGAAAGTACTTAGTATGCTAGTTTAATATGGAGTCCATTTTGTGGCTGTTATAAGTATGCAGTTGAGCGGTTCAAAACAAAATGATTCGGTATGTTTATTTTAAGGAAACTGGGCTTTATGATCAACATGTGAAATCGGTCCATTATACGGAAGATATGGTCTTGAATCGCTAGAAAACGAAGACGTATGTTTGGTATAGTATACTTATACAGAGCCATTAATGGACCTCTGGATGATGTGCATTTATCTCTAGTATATATTTAAATGTGCCACCTCCCTCTTGGGAAACCCCAAATTACCTTCTACCTACCACAGGTACCCCACAACAACAGACACTTGAGTTCCCCTTTATATAATATATGTAAAACATATAACAGTGTTCAAGATAGGTTAGACATTTTTGATATTAGTTATAGAGGGTTAAGAAGTAAATTAAGCGAAATATTATAATATAGTTATTGTCTTTGTTTTACTTTGTAATTGGATAATTTCTTTGTAAAAAATCTGTTAAGTGAAATGAGTAAATAAATAAATAAATAAATAAATAAATGTTAAAGAGATCATCAGCAGAGCTTGCAAAATGTATGGATTTATTGTACGTAATACCAAGGAATTTACAAATGTTAAATGTCTGAGATGCTTGTACATATCATATGTGAGAAGTATTCTTGAGTATGCTAGTTTAATATGGAGTCCATTTTATGGCTGTTATAAGTATGCATTTGGGAGCGGGTTCAAAACAAAATGATTCGGTATGTTTTTTTTTAAGGAAACTGGACTTTATGATCAACATGTTCAAATCGGTCCATTATACGGAAGATATGGTCTTGAATCGCTAAAAAAACGAAGACGTATATTTGGTATAGTATACTTATACAGGGCCTTAATGGACCCTGGATGATGTGCATTTTATCTCTAGTATATTTTAAATGTGCCACCATACCTACGAGGAACCCAATTACCTCAAACTCCACAGGTAGCCCACAACAACAGACAATTGGGTTCCTCTTATATAATATACAGTAAAGCGCACCGTACTGCGAACATAGGAGGCTCTTGGGTGATTTTGGATGTACCCAATTTTAAAATACCAATAATAATTTTGTGGCTTGCATTTCAATTTATGTATGTTTCCTCACGTGGTTCATTTTTGGTTGGGACTGGTGGGGAGTACTGGATAAATTCGGAAGAGTTACCGCTCAGTTTAGTTGTGTACTACTTTTTATTTTCAGTAAGAATATGCAGTGTTTATAGGCAAGTAGCAGGAGCTTTTCTAGCATCAACCGTCTTCGATCGGATTTCTTATCAGCCATAAATTTAAAATTAGTTTGTTACGGACAGCAACATTTGCTAGGTTTTAAGAACAAACAGTTTTTCCTAATAAAATAAAAGAATTTTCCAAATAAATAATGGAACGTAGAAGATATTAAAAAAATAAATAAATTAATGTGCATTCATAGAATAAAAAAAAAAAAAAATCTTTTTTGTTATCGATAATGCTCAAATATACTACCTTCCTGAGCCAAACAATAACCAAGATTGTCATTAAAAAGCCTTTTGACATTTGCTAGAATGTTAAGGGTAATAATCCTAAAAAAAATTCTCAATTTGTAATTGCAATTTTGTAGATTATTAGCCCCCTTCTCCTGGAAACCATAAATTTGTGATTCTACGTCACCCCAGAGAAAAAAAACGTTTGGACTATAAAAGAACAATATTTCTTATAAAATTTTCATTGTTATTTTTTATTTCCATTACAGTTTCACAAAAATTGCATTCGTCAAAATGATCATCAGGAAAATTTCATGGGTTTTTTTATTTTTTAGGATCGGTATCCATTTTCCGGATTTCCACGGTGATATCATTTAATAATTTTAATTTTTTCTTCCAGTTCGTGAACATCCATTATAAATAATTATTATTTTATTTAAAAAAAAACTTGTTAGTCGAAAAATAATCGACACCGTACAACTATAGCTGTCAAGGGTTCGATAGTAAAGAATTATTTCAGGAATAAACGTATTGAATTGATCGCTTGGCCGGGCCGACGCGCGTCTTCTTATAAATTATTGTTTGCCGAAAATTATTGATCGAAATGCAATGCGTGCGGCGTTTTGGTACATCCAAAATCGTCCAGGATCGTCCTATGTTCGCAGTTCTCTGCGCTTTACTGTATGTAAAACATATAACAGTGTTCAAGATAGGTTGGACATTTTTAATATTAGTTATAGGGGGTTAAGAAGTGAATTAAGCGAAATATTTTTTATTGTCTTTGTTTTACTTTGTAATTGGATACTTTCTTTGTAAAGATGTTGTTAAGTGAAATGAGTAAATAAACAAATAAACAGAAATTGAAATATATGGATACCCTTTTTTTATATCTTCGGCAGTCAAAAATGGGTTTTTCATCGCGCATCTTCTTATTAATTTATCTGTAGCTAAAGTAGTTTTTCTGGGTCTTCCAGGCTTTGGAATACTGGCAGTAGTTTCCCTAGCTTTAAATAAATAAATTTGTTTACAAACAACACTATTATGTAAATTCATTTGCTTACCTATATCGATTTGTTTCACTCCAGATTGATATTTCTCAATTATAATTTTTTTAACTTGTTCAGACAAATTCACACCTCGTGGCATTTTATCACCACACTACCAAAATTTAAAGCTGTTTAAGCAAGCAACACTGAAAGAATGTAAAAGATAAGAAAAGGTTTCTCCACTTTTGTCCGCAATAATTCATAAACAATTTTTTTATCTTGTTTTTTATACTAAAGATAATAGTTTTTAATACCACTTTAAAATGCATACTAAATGCCTAATATTTTGGTGAAATACAATCGGCCATTAAAGTAACAGATGCATAATTTAAAGCAAAATTAAAAAGTTTCTCCACTTTTGGCCGGTACTGTATATTCATTTGTAAAAACAGCAGGCCTGGAGCGAATTTTGGGATAGTGTTCTTGAAATTGAAGAACTTGAACATTTAAAGACCAGACCAGCAATTTTAAAAATGCTTAACATATTTCCTTAGTTTATTTTTTTTTATTATATAAACAGCTTAAATTATTTTTTGTTTCTTTTACATACATACCTTTAAAAGATTGTCAATCACCTTAGGTTAAAGGGCCTCTGTCAATGGCGATTTGATGTAATGTAAATTTTTGCTTATGTCAGTCAATAAAGAACATTAAATAAAGAAATAAATATTTACATGTTTAAATCAAGATTGTAACAAAAGAGCTACAAACTATATGGCACACATAACATGCGATTCTGGCTCTCGAACGATTTTTTTTTAAAATTTAATTATGTTGTTTCTTAGATCAATAGGAACATCTTTTAAATGGCACATTTTTGTGCAGCTGAAAAGTTGTAGCTTAACTGTTTATTATTTCCAATATAAATGCATAAAAAGAGTGGAATTTTGTCTAAATCCAACGGAATAATATTTTATATATTTGTTTAGAGTTAAAATAATTTGATTTAACATTTAACACATACAGGGTGGTCCAGTATCATATAAATAATATGGATTTTTCCAACTAAAATGTTAATATTGTGATATACTTCTATATATTTTCAGAATTTATACATTTATGTATGTTTGTTTGTTTTTGGTATGTAAGCAGGAGATCGCTTAATTAGCTCGTTTTTTTGACTTGGAGCACAAGAAACTGGCAGAAAAGTAAAAATTTTGAAAATATATACAAATATATCAAATTTATCAGTACTTGGCGTAAACATGTTTATTTCTTCAATACTGGAGCAACTTGTACATGCTGAATGGCAAATCACATTTTTTTAACTCTAAGCGAGTATGTTAAATATTTTTTTGTTGGATTTAGATAATAAGTCAGACTTAACAGGGAAGCATTAACTTTTGGGCCACCCTGTAGGCCTGCACAAAAATGTCCTATTTAAAAGATGTTCCTATTCACCTAAATAACAACATCTTTAAATTAAAAAAAAAAAAATCGTTCGAGAACCAGAATCACATGTCATGTGTGCCATATCATTTAAATTGGGTGTTTGCAAAAAAACAGGAATCAGAGGATTTACCCAACATAATTTAGTTGCTGCCTTTGCTGGTGTCTGATCAGTCTGGCACAGATTTAGAAATGGATATTCCAATTATAATTTTTAAAATAAAAAAATAATTTTATGTTCTGAGTATGTACTTAACATTATTTTTAATAGTGGTTATACCAAGTAAGTTTGAAGGTTAATGGAAGCCCAATAATATGGCCTATTCAATCAAAAAATGTCGGGCCCACCATGAAAATAACTGTCATGAGGGGCCCCCTCGATTCTGCGCAGTAACAAAATTCCCAAAAATATTGTAATGTGATGCCTACCTACACACTGATAAATCAGTTTGTAGGTAGGCAACACATACTTTTGCCAGAGCCGGAGTCCCGATTTCGTGTGCGACGGCGCGGCGTTTATGAAACCATACCCACGCTGTGCCGTTGTCTCATCAACCCTTCCAAGCGAATTACATGTTTTGTTGTTGTTTGCGCCATATTAATTTCAATTGTTATATCTTGTGTGATTTTATTTTGTGGTTGAAGAAGTTGCTTGGATTGATATAAACGATTTTTCAGATATCGATCCTATTACCTATCTTACCCTTCTTTTATCACAAAATTCGTGAACAGTACATGAAAACTATCATACAATGTTTGAAGTTTTTTTTTTAAATTATTTTATTAAGATTTTTGGTAAAAATACAAAACTCCCAAAAATATCGACCATTTAAATAGAAGGCTGTGAACTGGCGCCATCAATCCTTTCCATGTTAAATCAGATGATATAAAATCCAATATTACACAATAATTCTAAATATTTTAGAATACTTTCATTTATTAACCAACAATATTGTGCAAAAAATATAAAAAAAAATTAAAAAAACAGTGAACGTATAGTTAGTTTAAATTAGACATTTGATGATGTCAACTTTATGCATGGTAACAAAGAATTATGGAAGTCTGGACCTGACCTACTATTCAATTTGCAAACTCCGCGGGGCCAATTCCCCTATTCCCGCTGCCCTGCACGCCTGGACAATTTAGTTCTACAGCATTGGCTATACATCTTTAAACTTCCTTGGGTTTATCATTATGAATTATCATAATATTTTTAGGATTTAAAAGCTTTCTTAGCTTATTTGGTTTGTGTCCATATAAAGATATTAGTTTAAATATGTTAAAGCCAGTTTTAAATTAAATTGTGTACGATTTTTTACCTTGTTTAAATGACAAAAATATATCTAGGCGCACGGTAGTGCGGTCAGTTTCAGCCTATTTTTCCCCTGCCATAACTTCGGTCTGATTCCACATAAAAGTATGATATTTGGTATGTAATGATAGGCGATATCTAAAATCGCCCTGACTGATTGACTCACTCATTGACTCATCAAAATTATGGGGCCCTTCTTGAGGCAGTAGAAACTTGAAATTTCTGGTATGTGAGTAGGTTTTAGGACACAAGTAAAGGAAAAGTTCTGAAAACTGCACGTTTTAACTCGGGACGCCATTAAACAGGTGCGATAATATCATATGTTTAGGGGCTATTTTAGAAGTTTGCAATCTGAAAAAAACTTCCCAAGTCAAAAAAGAACTTGGTCTAATTTTGGATCCCCATACTTTAAGAAGCCAAGATTTTTGGATAGGAACTTAGCCCATAATAAATGCCATGACTTTTGCCGTCCCTGCTCGTAATATTGGGCATTTTTAAAGTTTCTCCTATTACAATACTTAAAACTTAAATATAAAAATTAAGATATTGCCTAACTTGATTACATGCCTAAGGTCAAGATCATTTTATCACTCTTATGTGTTTATTCAAATGCACCCTCCAATAACTGTTTTAACCTTTCCGGCTCTGTTTTAACAAAATTTTGCATAAAATTGGGTCATAAAACGTAGTGAAATATGGCCAAAGTCGAAAATAATTCTGACTTCAATAATTATTTTTTTATGGCTCTTTTTATTAGAATGTATTTATTTAGTTTCTTGCAATTTTTTTTAAGTTTTAAATTACTCTGTTATTACATATCTCTCTCCTCTTGTATTTTATGGTAGAGAATGAGGTAGCTTGGCTCAGGTCTACTCTACTTAAAAATACTTTTCGCGAAGTTAGCTGGTTTTTAATTATCTTTGTGGACCTGGTTTTCCAAGATATATCAGCTCTTGATGAGTTAAATATGTGCATTTACAGAACTTCCGCGGTTTCGTTTAATTTATTGCAAAACCTTCAACGTTTTGTCAGACTTTAAATATTCTTGTAGACATGTACTTACAGGTTTAATCGTGGGCTATTTTAAATGAATTTAGACAAAGTATATTTTTTTAGGCTCGACATATTTATATTTGCGATTTCCACAAGATGATCATTCAGTGTGCTAGAACCAAGCGCAGAAGAAAAGATTCAGAAGACGACAGTAATGAAACTGACACCGATATACCTGAAGTGGATCTCTACCACTTGCAGGTAAACACTTTAAGGAGGTACAAGAGACACTACAAAGTCCCTATGAGGCCTGGACTGAATAAGGCACAACTGGCAGATGTAAGTATTCTATATACTGGATGTTCTTAAAGTTGAGTCATTGCGAGAGTCATTGCTTAGAGAACTCATAGAAAAGTCAATTTACCAAAAATCGATTTTGTAAGAGTTGCCGGATGTAACAGTTATTAACGATTGTTTAATAAACTAAAATTTAAAGAACTTTAATACAAATTTTACTGGTTTTTGCTTACTACTGATACTAGTTATGACCACTATTGCATCGTTTTTATAAACTTATGTCATTTTTATGAAACAAGTCACCCAAAAATTAAAAATAATCTCAGAACTATCACGCAATATTGTGCAAATTATTTACCACTAGGCATACATAGGATTAGTAGTAAACAAAGTGTTGTAGGTTTTTACAACACAGTGGTCGAGTGGTCAAAAAAGTTCTACAAGCTGTTAAAATAAATGACTTACCTTTGAGAACACACTGTATTAATAAAAAAAAAATTGTTGTCTGATTTCACTACTGAAAGAATCCATACTACATACTTAGTACAAACAGTGTGTTTATTTTGGGTTTTATCATTATTTTTTTACAGAAAATAAAAATGTTTAATGGGGCAATAGAACTTAAAGACAAAAAACTTTGATTTAGGAAAAAAACATAATAACCTTACAAAATTTAATTTAAAAAAACTTACTAATAACAGATTAAAATTTAAAAGGTTTAACAATACATATCATGACTATAATTAAAATTGTGCTGGTCCCTTAAAAAAATCTAAAACATGTAAATGTTATTTATTTATTGATAAGTACTTTATTGGTATCACCCAAAAGCCCATCGACCGAGGTCCTTCAGCCTATATTATTTACAATTTGTGTTACATATTATAAACAGGCATTAACAAAAACAACAAAAAAAATGTTTGAAGTAAAAAAAAATTAAAACCAGTAAATATCAAAATGTCCATATTGTTATTTACACAGCCATTCCCAAACCGTCTTCTCTGGATGTATGGATTTAGATGTAGTCTCTGGATTTCTTACTTTACAGAGTGGTGTTATAAGCTGGATGTTGTGTGGTTGGGTCTTAAATTTGTTGGTCAGAGATAGGTATCGTTGGCGGATTGGCTGTACCTTGGGTTTTTCCATAGAGGTAATTGTTGGATGGATTATGGGTGGGAGTTGGGGTGTCTTATTTTGGCAATATTCTTAGGGCCGTTGTCTTAGCTGTGGTAGGGTTTGTCCAGGCTGGATTTAATGCATTTACTAGCAACATGTGTCCATATTCGATCACAGGGCGACATATAATTTTGTAGATCTGTACAGCTGATTTGATTGTTATTCCCTGGTCCTTGAATGCAAATGTTTAACTCATATTGGTTAAAACTTTTAAAATTCAATTGATTTGACAAATAAAGGGAATGCATAAATGATGTACTATTTTTGAAAACTGAAAAACTAGAAAGTTGCAACCACTTTCGGCGCACTTTGAGATTCCTTGGAACACTTATCAATCAATCAATCAATCAAATATGCTTTATTGTTTAAAGAATAAGACTCTTGTTAACAAAGCTGTGAAAAATAAAACTATTAAACATAATAAAATACAATGTTTGGAAATTAACTAAGTCTAAAAAACAATTGATAAAAGACATTAAAACTTTTGCTGACCATCAAGTCATTGTAAAATTAAGAATTTGGAGTTAAAATACATAATATAAAATAAAACACAAGTATAAAATAATTAAAAACAAATTTCTGAATTAACTAACCAGAACTAAACTCTGGTGTCTTGAAGAAAAAAAAAATCAACAGTTGCATAAATGTACTAGAATAAGAAAGTTGATAAAAAAGGTAAATATACATAAAGTTGATTCTAATTCCCTTATCTTGTCTATATAAAAAAATCTATAACTTATAACATGATGTAACGGTACTAATAAATTAATGCGGTAAAAATGAATTATCAAAATATGCACATTGGATAGTAAAACACGTAAATAAAATTTTAAAAATCAATCAATCAGTCAATCAAATGTGCTTTCAAGCTATAAAAAATAAAACTATTAAACACAGTACAAATACAATGTTTGGAAGTTAACTAAGCCTAAAAAAACAATTCATTCAAGACATTAAAACTTTTGCCGACCATCAAAGCCATTGTAAAATTAAATATTTTGGACTAATATACAGTAAAGCGCAGAGAACTGCGAACATAGGACAATCCTAGACGATTTTGGATGTACCTAAAACCGCCGCGCCGCACGCATTGCTTATCGATCAATAATCTTCCAGCAAACAATTTCAACGCGCGTCGGCCGGTCAAGCGATCAATTCAATACCTTTATTTCTGAAATAATTCTTTACTATCGAACGCTCGACAGCTATAGTTGTACTGTTTCGATTATTTGCGACCAAAAAGGTTTTTATTATTAAAATAATTATTAATGGATGTTTACGAACTGGAAGAAAAAATTAAAATTATTGAATGGCATCACCGTGGAAATCCTGTGAGGGGAATTAGGGAATTATTTATTAATTTATTTCCAAACAGGCCGACTCCCACGATTTCTACTATTCACCGAGTCATTAAAAACTTTCTGACATTTGGTTGTTTAACTCCGAGAAAACATAAACATGATAGTGCCCCAGAAGAAAACAACGAAAGGGAAATGAAGGAAATTATGGTAGTGGCAAGCGTTATTGAAAATCCTACAATTTTCATTAATACTATTGCAGAACAGGTTGATTTGAGCAGAAGATCAGTGGGAAGAGTGCTGAAAAAAAATGGATACCGATCCTACAAAGTAAGAAAAACCCATGAAATTTTCCCTGATGATCATTTTAGAGAATGCAATTTTGTGAAACTGTAATGGAAATGGAAAATAACAATGAAAATTTCATACGAAACATTGTTTTTACTGATGAATCGACATTTCCACTTCATGGTCGTCACAATCCTGCCATAACCCGTTACTGGTCAAAGGAAAATTTACATCGGTTTTTCGAGTTAAGGACACAATATCCTCAAAAATTAAATATCTGGGGTGGTATGTTGGGAGAAAATATGATTGGCCCATTCGTCATTGATGGTGCTCTTACTGGTCCGAAATATCTGGAACTTTTGCAGCTTCGCATTGTTCCAGAAATTAGAAGACTAGCAGGGCCAAGATTTGCAGATATTTGGTTTCAACATGACGGCTGTCCTGCTCATAACAGTGTGTTGGTTCAAGAATATTTGAATAACACTTTTACAAACAGGCTTATGACAGGACGCGGAACCATCTTATGGCCCGCTCGATCACCTGATCTCTCACCCAACGATTTTTTTCTCTGGGGTCACGTAAAATCACAAATTTATGGATTTCAGGAGAATAGGGCTAATAATCTACAAGAATTGCAATTGCAAATTGAGAATTCTTTTAGGAATATTACCCCTAATATTTTAGCAAATGTCAGAAGGCGTTTTTATGACAATCTTGGTTATTGTTTGGCTCAAGAAGGTGGTTTATTTGAGCATCTTCGATAAGTAGAAGGAGTTTTTCTTTTTTTTTGTTATTTCTATGAATGCAGATTTATTTATTTTTTAAGAACATCTTTTAAGTTTTATTATCTATTAGAGAATTTTTTTATTTTATTAGGAAAAACTTTTTGGTTCTTAAGACCGTAGCAAACGTTTCGGTCTCGTAAACAACTAATTTTAAATTTATTGCTGATAAGAAATACGATCGAAGTCGGTTGACGGTAGCCAGCTCCTGCAACCTGCCTTTGAGCATTGCATTCTCTTACTGAAAATAAAAACGCAGTACACAACTAAAGTTGGCAGATAATTCTCCCGAATTTATCACCGCACTTCCCACCAGTCCCAACCAAAAATGAGCCATGTGAGACGGAAATTAAAATGCAAACCACAAAAATATCGGTATTTTAGAATTGGGTACATCCAAAATTGTCCAGGAGCCTCCTATGTTCGCAGTACGGTGCGCTTTACTGTACATACCTACATATATAATACAAAACTCAAGTATAAAATAACATAAAAGCAAATTACTTAATTAAAATTGTCATTTAAAAACTCACTAATACAGTAATAGGATTTCGTCAAAAGCAATTTTTTTACCTCCTTTCTAAACCTAATCCCATTCTGTAATTGTCTTAAGGTTAATGGTAGGTGATTAAACATCTTTTTACCCTGATAAATGATTGAATTTTTTGTTTGTGCAGTTGTCGGAATTGGCAAATTTATTTGATTAAATTGACGAGTACAGTAATTCCTTAAATTGTTTAAATCATTTTTAAACTTTTTATGAACAACGCACAACGTTTCTAGTAAGAATAGACAAGGCAAGGTAAGAAGTTTGTGTTTTACAAATATAGGTCTACATGACTCACGAAATCCTATCTTAAACATATAACGTACTGCTCTCTTCTGTAGCACAAACCACACATTAAAAAGATAATGCGGACAAACACCCCAAAAACAGATACCGTAACGTAGATGAGATTCAATCAGTGCAAAATATGCACTTCTTGTTGAGATCTCATCCAGTTCCTCTGAAATCACTCTCAATGCATAGCAGTTGGAGGATATCTTTTTACTCAGGCATGAAATGTGGTGATCAAATTTTAATTTATTATCAAAATAAATACCCAAAAAATTTATTAACCTCTTCGAAATTAAGAATTTGATCTCCCAAAAAAACATCATGTAGACAACATTTAAAACTTAAAACATTACTCTTTTTGATATTAAAAGACAGACGGTTGGCATCCGTCCACTCAAATAGTTTTTCCGGGGTTTTTAACGACGTATTTGTACATTTTGGAACTGCACACCATTTGTAACTCATTTTGTTATATAAATAACTGATAAAATGTAAATTCAATAGCACTTTCTTTTTTTGTTTGCATCAAATGTATGTGGATGATATGTGTCACAGATCAGAATACCGGCAAGTGACGTCCACGACCCCATTGCAGCGCCATATTTTCAAAGTAGCGATTGGGCAAGCTATTTAAATATTGAATTTTTAATTGATTATGTGCGGCACGTGACATCCAAATGTCATTTCATCGTTCGTGGATCAACAACAATAATGCCATACCGGGGGACGAATTGAGTAGCCCCCATTGAAGCAAGCAACAATGGTCATTTATAGCATTTGGTTTGCGGTTTTCTTTCGTATTTTGTGGTTAGCGGACTTGATTCTTATTCTAATATATTCGAGAGCTTTTTCTTGGATGTTTTTTATTGCCCGGATTTTTCTTTAAAAGTGGTTTATTTCTTTGAGGTAAGGTTTTTATTGTCTTATTTGTCGTGACTGAAAAGTCATTATGGCATAATTTTTAACCTTTTTTACCACAAGTATATAATAGGATATAATGGTGTTTAACACGTTTGACACAAAATCGAAAAAAAAGGTTTGTTGTTGATCCACGAACGTCTGGTGACGTCACGCGCACATGCTTCATTTGATATTTTTCAGCAAATATGTACCAGAATTAATAAAAACAACTCTACTGGGTTCATTAAAATCCACTACATATATTTTAAAAACCTGTCAAATAGCCTATTCTTATGGAGTATGTTACTACATCTCAAGGGATAAGTAATTACGACATGAAAACTGGCTATTTTTATCACCTTTGAACCACAATTTTCTGAGTTAAGTAAATGGAATAAAATCCTACCTTCATTTTAAATTCTAAAACAAAAATGATCTCAGAAACTTAGGTTTGAGCAGTTTACAAACTTCAAAATTACCTCCTAAATATATGATGATGATAAAAGTGAAAATACGCTAAAACCTTTCGTGTTATTTACACACCGCATGCGTCTGACCCAAACTTAGCCTGGCGCACTATTGTGTGCCTTGAATGTTATAACAAATATTTTCTTTTTTTTACCATTTTTAATGATTTGCCCATATTTATTTTCAGAATCTCATGAAACATTTCAAATCAATACCTGTCAAAGAAAAGGATGTTGTAACCTTTTTCATTTATACAGTGAAAACAAACGGAAACAAGCTTGACCAGAAGAATGGCATTAACAGTAGTGATACGACATAGGTGCGATGGTGCATGGTGCAATCGTTACTTTTACAGTAACTTAAGTAGGGTTATTCTCTTATTGCGATTTTCAACCTATATTTTTAATTTATTTAAAATAATATTGGCAGTATTGTGTTTAATGAAAATTAGAAAGCATTGCCCCTACAGGTAACATCTACAAAAGTATTTTGGAATGTATATTTAAAAAGTTAGGTTATTTTTTTATATTTTTTTTGAGAAGAATTTATAAAAACATGAATAAGTTTTTAATTATGATTGTGACAAATATATTATTGTAGATATTTCCTGTAGGGGCAGTGCTCAGTGATTTTTTGTTAAGCGTAGGAAAGTACAATTTTTGCCACGCCTGTAAAAAAAAATATTTTAAAAACGCAGGAAGGGAATACTCTTAAAGAGTAAAGCTTTTTATGATTTTAAACCTAATTGAATGAAATCTTACGATACGATAGTCAACTTGTGTTTGGTAGTATTTTTTAAAAATCTACAGTATCGGTACAAATACAAAAAGCCAGATGCCAAACTACCCTTAGCTGGGGAATGTACCTCTTTGATTTAATTTATAGATGATCAGCATTATTGTAATATTAAATAAATGTGTATTTGAATATCTTGAAAATGGGTTCTTAAAATTCGGTTTTTCCCAAAGTATACATAAATTAAAAACCATTAAATTTATTATTTTATGCCATATTTCTGCAACAATTTTTTTTTCCAATAAAAATTTTAAAAACACAGGTGGGTATTTGGACATGCTTAACTAAAAAAAATGGAAAGAAATGTAAACTATTCCTATTAATGATCCTATAGTTTATTTAAGCCCTAATATCACTATTTTTCGAATAAGTCCCTCTTAAAAGTTGTAGTCCAGTAACTGAAAATCTGAAAGTACCTAATGCTGTAAATAAATCTGTACACTTTTCATTTGTGGCGCAATTCTTAGGTCTTCGCGGATGCTTTCGAGCGAGAAAAAGTTTATCACGATTCAGACGTGGGAACCCGCCGAAAATGGCCCCCCAAGGTCCAAAAATGAGTTTCCCGCGAATATCTGCCAAAATATGCGAATTAGAGAATTTTTGTTTAGACAAGAAATGAAGATCACCTCAAAATCTACAAAAATGGTCCCTACCGTTTTTTTCGCAACACCAATATTTCCATAATATTCCACACTGGATACAGATTGTCTAGAACTCCGGAAACGGCTGCAAAATGCAGATGGGCAAAACAATGTTTTATCAAAACGCAAGAAAGATCGTGAAGGAAACGATCACTTGCTAAGGTCTCATTATAAAAAAGAAATGTTAATAACAAACCATTTTTTCAAAAAATATCAATAAGTTAATGAGATACCTTCAAAATGTTGTGAAAAAAAACTTTCACCGCTTTTTTTAATATTCTAGAAAAATCAAAATGGACCCAAACTAACAAGATAACAAAGTGAAATAACGTCAATTAAAAACAAAAAGAATACATTATAAATTTCTAAGAAATACACACACACAAGACTAACAGTTACATGTTTAAATAATCATCTATATGGTATGGTTCTAGCTGTACTAACAATTTTTTAACTTCTTTTTTAAATAGTCTTTCACTTTCCAGTCTTTTAATTTGTGTAGGTAATTTATTAAACAATTTAATACACATATATTGGGGACATCTTTTAGTTATTTGAAGTCGGTGCATTGGATAATTTACATTTTCTACTCTTGTATTATAATTATGGAATACTTCAATCCCAAATAGACTTTTATTTTTAAAGAAAAACATTAAACACTCATAAACATAAATTGCATAAACAGTCATTATCCCTAAACTTTTAAAAACTGACCTGCAAGAATCAATAAAGCCCATTTTTGTTATTATTCGCACTGCTCTTTTTTGAACAACAAAAGTATTTTGAATCATGCTATCTCTACCCCAAAATATTATTCCATACTTAAGAACTGATTCAAAATTTGCCAGGTATAGTTTTTGAAGTGTTTGATTGTTCATATATTCCCCAATGACTCGCAATCCATAGCAAATTGAATTAAGTTTTTTTATTAAATTACTAAGGTGATAAGACCAGTCTAAGAACTCATTCAGATAAATTCCCAAAAATTTAGAATTTTCTGATACTTCAATTTTATCCCGATTATTAACTTCAAAAAAATCCATTTTTTCTGTTTTAGATTGTTTTGTTTGAAAGAATATAATATTTGTTTTTTTAGAATTTAATATCAAATCATTTTTTATGAACCATTCCGTAACTTTTCTTAGTAAATTTTGGCTATCAGTTCTTAACTCAGCTATATTTTGTCCTCCTATTATTAAATTTGTATCGTCTGCAAAACTAATGATTGTTTGATTTTCTTTATTTGCTACGGAGTACAGGTCATTGGTGAACACGATAAACAATATTGGTCCTAAGATGCTTCCTTGTGGAATTCCTGATTTGTTTGACAAGAAGTCCGAAGTATGACACTTTCCACTGCTCTTAATGCCTACCACTTGCTTTCTGTTACTTAAATAACTAGAAAACCATTGTAAGGCATTTCCCCCTATTCCATAACGTTACTTAAGTCAATGAAAGTTCCAAAAGTCATATGTCCTTTCTCAAAACATCTAATTATTGTTTTTATAAATTCAAAAATTGCGGTTTGTGTAGATTTTCCTTTTAAATACCCATGTTGACCTTTATTAAATAGTTTACACAAATTCATAAAATTAATTAACCTCTTTGCTATTGCTAATTCAAATATTTTTGAAAATCCTGGTAATAGACTTATAGGTCTATAACTGTCTAAATCTTCAGGATTTCCTTTTTTGTATAAGGGTTTTATAAGTGCTACTTTTAATTTATCTGGAAAAATGCCATACTTAAAGGAATTGTTTATCAGAAAAGAAATAACTTTACTTATTTTGCAAGCTGCTAATTTAACAATACTAGTTGGAATTTCATCTATTCCTGAGCTATGTTTATTTTTAATATCAGATGCTAATTCTCGAACTTCTTTGGGCTTTACAGGTTTTAAAAACATTGATTTATCATTTAGCGGAATGTTGCAAGTGTGAGGAATTTTATCTACATTTTTCAACAAGTTTGGTACAACATTAATTAAAAAGTTATTATATTTATTCGCTATAAAATCTGCATTTCCCTCTAATCCGATATCATTATTGTTTGGCGATTTGCCAGTAATTTCTTTGCAAATGTTCCACATACATTTCATTTTGTTATCTGATTTGGAAATTCTGTTTTCAAGATTTTTTTTATGTTGTTGTTTTAATAAAAAGTCATATTCTTTTTTTTTATCCTTATATAGATCTTTAATTTTATTATCAATTTTTGATAATGCTAATAAAACATCTAATCTTTGCTTACAACTATTAATTTCTGGACTTTGAACATTTCGTTTTTTAAGAGTTTTTTCAAAGACTTTTCTTAGAGGAAAATGCTGATTAAAAATATTTGTAAATATGTACATAAAAATATTCCATTGTTTATTTACATCTGACTTTTTTGTCTGATAAACTTCTTCCCATTTTTGTTGATTTAGACTACTCAAAAAAATGTCTTTGTTTGTTTCTGTAAAAAAGCTCTTAAACTCATAATTTGTTTTATTCTCGGTATTTATTTCAAAAACAAGTTTTTGAGCAGTGTGATCTGAAATATAACTTTCAAAGACATAAACTTCCTTAAAACTAGAGTTTGTGAAAATATTATCAATGCAACTTGAAGTGTTGCTCGTTATTCTTGTATTTTCCTGTATAGTAGGCACAAGGTTAAAAGAGTTAAGCATTGATAAGAAGTCCGTTTTTGTTTTTTCTCTTTAATTAACTCGATATTAAAGTCACCGGCTAGAAAAATTTGTCTTTTGTTCATTAAAAACACTTGTTAACGCGTTTTCCAATATTTCTAAAAACGACTTTATATCCCCAGTAGGTGGTCTATAAATACATATGATTATTACCTCTGTCTTTCCCATTTGACACTCAATAGCTGAACATTCAAAAATATTAGTAACTGATAAACTGTTTAGATTTTTTTTCACTTTATATTTTATGTTCTTTTCTAAGTAAATGGCCGATCCACCATAATGTCCTTCTTCGCGGCAAAACATTGAGGCTAGTTTAAAATTCTTTATTGCAATTTGCTTCAACTGTTATTGGGATTTCCAGTGCTCTGAGATACATAGCACCTTACATTCTGGATGTTCCTTTAACATTTCCCTAATTTTATCAACTGCATTTCCTATTGACTGCACATTTTGGTGTATTATGCTTGATAGTTTTGTAGCAGGTTTATTATTTCGAATTTTTCCAGTTTCGATGTTATCTGGAATATCTTTTTGTTTATTTTTTATAAAAAAGAGCTTGTATAGTTAACCTGATTCCGACGATATTGCTCCATTTTTCTTTTGTATATTGGGCAATTCCAGTCTCTAGCAGAGTGGTTGCATTCTTCTGTTTTATATTTCATTTTAATACAGTTGGGGCATTTCCATTCACCTTTTTCACAGTCTTTTCCTAGATGCTCGTCTCCACATTTATAACAACACATTTTTTCTTTGCAATATTTTGCTACATGACCGAATCCTGAACACTGATAACATTGGGCTAGATTTATATGTTCAACTACATAAACTTTAATTAAATCAAAATTTATAATCTGCTTTTTTAAGAACCATTTTGCTATTTGGGCTGGTGATTGGAGGATCCAGTTTTCTTTCATCGGGTTTCTACATGGTTTTCGATAAATTACTTTTATATTGTTTACCACATCTTTTTGAACTTCTCTTTCTATTTCATTATTTTGTCTAATTAATTCATTTAAAAATTCCTCATTTTGTAATCCTTTTTCGATTCCCGTTATTACAAACATTGGGTCTGTGGTCTCACATTCCTTAATTTGTACCTTTGAAGAGTTTTGTAGAGCTTTTTTTAATTTTTGTCGTTGTAGTTCATCACAACTTTCGATGACTACTGCTCCGTCTTTAAGCTGTCTTATACTCTTAAATCCACCATCTGTACCCTTTGTTGAAATTTCATGTTTAAGTTGTCGCATTGTTTCTTTGGCATCAGTGATCTCATTTATACATACTATTGTTTCAAATTTTTTGTTTGTCTCAGGAGTTTTAAATACTTCATTTTTTCTATTTTTTGGCTCAGATTTTTTATTTGACAAATTTTGAACTGTTGTTGCATATGTTTTTGGCAGATTAAAGTTTGTTTCTATGTTTGATGTTTGTAAACTGTTTTTTTTTGTGCAGTGTTATTTACATTTTGCATACTAAGAGTATGTTCAAGAACCAACTTTTCTCTTTCTAGTGTTCCGAGTTTATGAACAAACATTGATAAACATTTGTATATTGTCATTGTAGATGATCTAAGTGCATCTAGATCATTTCCTTGGCTGTGTTCAGGTTTTTTGTTTGCTACTTCTTGAATAAGATCTAGAGCCGAATACATGTTATATAATATTGTTTCTACAGTCATTTCAGGTCTTTCAGTGTTCACATTTTGAATATTTTGTAGTAAATGATGTTCACTAATGCTCTGGGTTTTTTCGTTCCCTTGTTCACACTGTCTTTTTGTAGAATTTCCATTGTCTGGTGTGCCTTCAGATCGAAGTCTTTTATTTGGGTTTTCATCATTCTTGTCCTTTATTAAGGAAATGTCCTTTTTATTATTTGCTGGAGGTGTTCGTGCTACCGATTTTCTTGGCTGAAAAATGTCGAACGGATCTTCGAAAAATTTAAATTTTCGGAGAAATCGTTTTCAAAAAGTGCACTAGGTTTAATATTTTCTTCACTTTGGTTGTTTAAATTATTTTTTATTTCCCCTCGTACAGGGTTTTCATTTATATTTTGACACGCATTTACAACTATAACTAAAAACGATAGAAAAAAAACTTTGTATATAAAAGTTTTATAGTTTTTTCTCTATTATCTTTTGAGAATAATGAAAGAAAGAAATGAGCATCAAAAAGTTAAGAAAAATGAATAAGTTAACTTTTTTCAAATGGAACACCCTGTATATTTTTATTTAGAATAAAAGCTTTTTTCATCCCCATTTTAAAAATATATAGTTTGTTGGTATTTCATTCAACGAAATATAAAAATCAGCATTGCCTTGGAAAACAAATGACTTGATTTGTTTATACGTTTTGACAGTACCTTGACACGTCTTGATATTTTGGCGTCGCTTCATTTATATCAAAAAAATACTTAACTATGGGATATACCAAAGATCAAAAACACGAAATAATACGTCTTTTTTACGCAAATAATGAAAACATCTTGCAAGTTCGCTATGAATATCACCAACGTTTACCCGGACAGCGAATACCTTCGAGAAACTCGATAACTTATATTGTTCGTCGCTTTAGAGAAACAAAAAGCGTTAAAAGAAAAACGAGAACAGTGGCTGCAAATGAAGAGCAAGATTTAAATATTTTGCTTTATTTTGAAAGTAAGTTTTATTTTAGGAGTAACAAAAAACAAAATCTAAGCGATATAACTTTTTAGAAAATCCCTAAAGTTCAATTCCTTCCGCTTCAAATTATACAAACAAATCCTGGGGAAAAATTCACAGTACAATGAAGAAACAAATTTTTATCCCTACAAATTTTTGCCAGTTCAAAATTTAACCGACACTCATAAGATTCAACGACTTAATTATTGTCAAGAAATGATTCGCAATCTTTAAAACGATGTAAATTTTTTTAACAACATTTTATTTACTGATGAAGCAACTTTCACTACGGCGTGGCAGAGATGAATAATAGAAAGAACAAGCATTATTGGGCAACTGAAAACACAAAATCCAACCTGTTAAGATACAAAGACGTAGGTCTCTTCATGTTTGGTGTGGCATGTTGGGCAGTAAGGTTATTGGACCAATAATTTTTGAGGGACCTCTAACGGGAGATGGGTATCTGCATTTTATTCAAAATGAGATCGAAAATCTGCTTGAAGACATTCCTCTTCAGCAATACAGAAAAAATATCTGGCACCAGGATGGGGCACCCCCACACAATGTTGCACCAGTAACTCAGTATCTTAGCGAGAAATACGGAATTTGGATAGGAAGGTATGGCACTATTAGATGGCCGCCCAATAGCCACTTAAACCCTTTGGATATATTTTTGTGGGGTTACCTAAAAAATAAAATTTATTACGAAAGGCCAGAAAATATAAACATACTAAGACAAAAAATTGAAAATGAAATAATGTTACTTAATACGAACCGGTCCGAATTTGTTTTCAACGCGATTAATCGTAAGTTGAGGAGAAACGTTTTCAAGTGCAGGGAAAATGGTGGAGGTTACGCCGAATATGTTTAATTATTTATACTTAAAGTTTGTAATAAATAAATCATTTGTTTTCCAAGGCAATGCTGATTTTTATTTTCCATTGATTTTTTAATTAAAAACTTAAATATTTTTAATACGGCTAAATGAAATACCAACAAACTATATATTTTTAAAAAGGGGATTAAAAGAGCTTTTATTCTAAATAAAAATATACAGGGTGTTCTATTTAAAAAAAGTTAACTTATTCATTTTTCTTAACTTTTTGATGCTCATTTGTTTCTTTCATTATGCTCAAAAGATAATAGAGAAAAAACTATGAAACTTTTATAAAAGAAGTTTTTTTCTATCGTTTTTAGTTATAGTTGTAAATGCGTGTCAAAATATAAATGAAAACCCTGTACATGCATTTGCCTTCTATCACTTTTTTTTGGGTATGTCCTTATCTGATTAATAACATTCCTTTGGCTGGCTTCCAAGATTTGTTTTTTATCACATACTGATAAACCCGTCGAACCTAAAGAAAAACTACGGAAAATCACTATTTGAACTAAAATTTTCTTCACTGTTTTGTTCACCACCGCCACTATTTTCATTCATGTTAAAAAATAACCTTTAATTCTACTTTTAAACTATGTTTGTTTACTAAAATAAACGGAGCTAAACAAAAACACGACCTGCGTCTCGACTTGATTGCGAGTGTGTGTAATTAATTGAACATCAAATAAAACTGCTAGGGTTTATTTTGATATTTTTTTAAATGGAATGCCATATTTTGTATTTGATTAACCGATTCCTGGTATATCTTTTGATATAAAATGATATTTTAATTCAAAATGGTCCATTTTCTGCACGTTTAAACCGAAAAATTATCGTTTACCGTGTCATTAACACCAGAAATATTGATACGGATACCTGTTCACTCTTTAACCGTAGTGTCATTCAGACAACTAAAAAAATAAAGTTTAAAAGTTGTTTATATTTTTCATGAATTAGAAACAAATAACGTTAAAAAATGAAATATTCATATTAATGGCAATTTTCATAAGAAATCATGTGTTAGAGAGAGACAGATGATCGACTTTTGATAGGAAAACATTAAAATATTTTTTTTCGAATGAGTGCGATACATCATTGGATTTGGGATTCTAAAAGCTCTTAAAAAATCCGGGACTGTATAAAAAAAACAAAGATGATGATGGCAGCTCAATGACGAAACGTTGGCGTGTAAATCTAATAACACTGTCATGTAGAACAGAAAAAGTAGTAATAAGAATGTAAAATTTATTGTGTTATATCCATTTATATAGAGTCATAAAAAAAATGAAATTGTAAACATTCGGTTTTTTCCAAAAGTCTTCGTAAGTATTTGAATTTTTTAAACTTTTAAGGTGGCATTTTGATCAGCATCAAATTGCGCAACTTTGCCTCCATTTAACTGACCATCCCATCCCAACGATGAGGCTCGAATTTGGGACACCCTGTATATTCTCAAAGATCATCAACATTTTTAGGTAATCATTAGAATTAACCAGAAGCATTGTAAAAAAAATCTAAAAATGTTCAGAACGTTCCAAAAGACTAAAAAATATTAAAAGTGTGACAAACATTTATAACTTATTAGTTATGGGACACACCCAGGAAACCCACTAAAAAACATAGTTATTAAATAAATTTTAAAAAAATCTGTCGTTTGTTAATAATAACCGGATTTTAAAGCACGTCTAAAGATAGTGCAATTGAAATATGTCATTTTCAGTATTAATTCATGTAGTCAAAGGCACAAGGTACGAAAGTAATTTTGATACAGTAGGAATTAATTTAAATATCACAGGCACACAAAAAAAAGTTCTGAACCAGATATGTGAAGTACCTTCCGGTATGTTTTTCGTTGCACTAAAAACGAATCCGAAGTCAGAATTTACCCATCACCCTTAGATTTTGCCCCAGCAACCCCCCCTCGAAGAGTCAAAATTTTATTCATTTGGAAAATATATAATAAATATCAGACAATACGTTTTTTGATGTTATAAAAACGAATATGAAGTTAGAATTTACCCATAACCCTTGAATTTAACCCTAGCATCACCCAGAGAAACCACCCTAAGGGCAAGAATTTTATCTTATTAGAAGAATTAAAATAAATATCTGACAATACGTTTTTTTGTGTGCTAATAATGAACATAAAGTCAGAATTTACCCATCACCCTTACATTTTGCTCCAGCAACTCCCCCTCCTTAATGGGTAAAACTTTATTCACTTAGAATAGTTGTAGCAAATATTAGACAATACGTTGTTTGCTGTACTGAAAACGTTAGATGGTTGCTGGGTGATGCTGGGGATTGCTAGGGTTAAATTCAAGGGTTATGGGTAAATTCCAACTTCATATTCGTTTTTACCACGCCAAAAAACGTATTGTCAGATATTTATTATATCTTTTGCAAATGAATAAAATTTTGACCCTTGGGGGAGGGCTGGGGCAAAATCTACGGATGACGTTTTTAATACGCCAAACAGGTAGTGTCAGATATGTATTATATCTTTTCCAAATGAATAAAATTTTGACCTTTTGGGATGGGGGTGCTGGGGGGTTTCTGGGGCAAAATCTAAGGGTGATTGGTAAATTCTAACTTTATATTCGTTTTTAGCACGTCAATAAACGTATTGTCAGATATTTATTTTATCTTTTCCAAATCAATCAAATGTTGACCCTTGGGGGGGTGCTGGTGGTTGCTGGGGCAAAATCTAAGGGGATGGATAAATTCTGACTTCGGATTCGTTTTTAGCGCACCGAAAAACATACCGGAAGGTACTTCACATATGTGGTTCAGAACTTTTTTATGTGTGCCTGTGTAATATTCTATTCTATTAAAGTTTATATTTAAGGTGTCCTAGCTTTAGACCTGGTTTGTTTTTTGAATTCTAAACTGACAGATCTCATTTAAGAAACGCTGATTACAAATAGTAACTCTGCAAAATGACTATTAAAGCTCTCGTTGGAAAAATTGGGAACGCGAGATCGATATCGGCACGTCCCGATTAGCTGTGAAGCTAAACTTGTTTATTAAAAATGCCTATTTTATTCAAAAAGTTCTTAGCTGATAACCCAGCTGCGACTAGTGATGTGCCGGATATCTGTATCTGTGTTCGCGGCGGATCTTTTACATTAATAAATGGTCAAAGAAAAAAGTTACACACACTGGAGATGTCAAAGTTCGAAAGTGGAGGTTCATATCCGTATTCGCTGATTTAGACGCTAATGATCCGTACACGTATCCGCACGATCCGGCACATCACTAGTTGCAACACTAATCAAAAATAATGTGGGATGTGGGACTTTCTAACAAGATAAAAATTCAACTAGGTTTGAAAAAAAGCTTTAATTCGCTCTCAAATAATTTATAATTTAAGGCGTAGTATAAAACTTAGAGATGTACGTAATTGTTATTAAGATTATTTTTATAATTTGTAGATTTAGACCTTAAGAAAGTAAAGTATGTGTTTTTAATAAATCTATTTTCATTGTCAACTTTTGGTTTTTTTCTTTTTCTTTGGTATAGACTTTTTCTTCTTCTCGGGGTTTAGGACTACCACACTCTCCTCCTCACTGTTCGAGTCTGTAATCTCCACCGTCACTGTAAAATACATTTTTTTTTTAATTTATGGTTATGAGTATTAACCTTAAAATTATTGCACAGCCAAAAATGTTTCCCAAATTTGTCTCAGAAATTTAGATTCATGTTTGTGGCTTTTCTTATAAAAGTTAAAATAGTCACCTTGACAGAACATTTATATTAAAATGATTTAAATCCAAACAAAAGAGGTACGAATTATAACATTTTATGAATGGGACATGGGTTCACCTTATTTAATGGCTCAGTTTTGAATGAAACGTTTTTATTAATAAGGATTTGTTACTCATTTTTAGTAACAATAGAATTAATTTAGTTTGTATAAGAAATTTTTAATTTAAATTAGAAAATAAAACGGGTTACAATAAATACTTGAAATGTAAAAACGAGGTCCTTATTATGTACCTTGTTCAACCACCATTTCCCTAAGATCAGCGAAGTTAAGGAATGTCAGTCACAGTTAGTACTTGGATGGGTAACTGTCAGTGACAACGGCGTGCAGTTGGGTGTGGTATGAAATCCACATTAAACTGTAGATCCCGTCTGAATGACAGACGTTAATGGGGAGTAGTTTAAAGGTTACTTGTATAACATCCATAGTATCACTAAAGCATTGTCTAAAAGATGCCATGATAATGTAATACCTACTACCACGTTTTGGTACTTGGACAACGTGGACGGAACTGAGGAAAAATAAGTTAAACATGTAAAAACCCGGCACCCATGGTACCTAGTAAGTAGGCTTCATACCAGCCTTCCTGAGCTGTTATAAAACACAAAAAATATTGCGGTTATTGCATCTCTTAATATACGTGAATAAAAGTGAAACATTAAATATTACCATTATTAAAAAAAAAAAACAATTTTAATAAAAGGAAACGCTTTCAAAAACAAGCCAATAAATAAGGTTCCATTAAAAATTAATTTTATATTGTATTTCTTGATTTAATTCAAACTATAACTTTCTATAATTCTATAAACTAAACATATTTTTTTTACGTAACAATACAACTAAAAGTGAGAATTGTAGGTTTTTAAATATGTTTGTCAACAATTGTTAAGGTTGAGTAAATGGTGTTTTATTAAAATTTTACCCAAAATAGTTAAAGAAACTCCAAAAACTCAAAAATGATTTTGCACCAAGCAATTATTGTATTTACCCTTTGTTTTCCGAATAGGATAAAATAAATGCTCTCTCCCATACATACCTTTAGGTTGTTCCACAATAACCACCGCATTTTCCTCGGATTCATTATCACTTTCGACTACATTCCATCCACCATCTCCTTTTTTGGGTATGAGTTCTGCAGTGCCATTTCCTAAATCCGATATGGACTCTGTGCCAATATCCATTTCATTACCTAAAAAAATATTTAAAAGCCTTAGATAATACATTTACAACCTCTTCTTTTGAATTTAACTGCATTTATAAAATTTTATATGGTGAGTATGTAATAAATTTAAATGAAGCTTTTTTTTAATGCTTAGTATCTGTAAAAGTCCTCAGCCAGTAATATTTAAGCATACATATATGGTGTCCTTCTTCTTCCCTGTAAGCCGCCTTGATTCACTAGCGGAGGCAGCGCAGCCTCTTGGGCTTTTTGTGCCTAATCTCCCATTATCTTTAATACCAATCCTCCCATTCGTCTTGTTCCTTCTATAAGTATGTATAACTCCGACACTGGTTGGTTGATATATGCCTGTCTTTTGTGATTTAACGCTTCACATTCACAAGAATATGATAGACTGTTTCTGCCCCCTCTTTTGCAACTTGGGTCCCCATTGTATAAGCCTATCTTGTGTAGGTGTCTTCTTAGATTATCGTGCCCTGTTAGCAACCCTACTGTTATGCTAAGTTTTTCTCCACTTTGTCTGAGTAGTTCTTCCTTCGTTCTTTTGGATGGGCCCCTTATGAAGCTTTTTCCATGTCTTATTCTACTGAGGTTCGCCCAGTATTTCTCATGTTTGTTTTGAATCCATTCCCTGGTTTGCCCTCGTGCTGTGGTTTTGGTTACTCCAAGGGCAAGTTCTGGTCCAAAGTATGGTGTGGATGATCCCTGTCTCGCTAGCTTATCCGCTTTTTCGTTGCCTTCTATTCCCGAATGTTCTGGTACCCACAGGGGAGTTACCTACCCTGTTGCGTTTTCCCAGGACTTTCAGTTCTTTTTGGCATTTCCATGTCAGCTTGGACGTTACCTTCGGGTTTACTAGTGCCCCTAGTGACGCCTAGCTGTTTGTTATTATGCAGATCCGCTTTTTTTTTGTAAGCCCTCCTGTTATTTTATTTTGCACAGTGCAGTAAAGCATATATTTCCGTTTGAAATACAGAACTGTGTGTTTCTAGTGAAATGGAAAATTGTGAATTCTTGATTTTACTGTACACGCCCGCTCCAGTTCCCTGCTCAGTTTTGGAACCATCCGCATACCAGATGATGTCTCCATCCGTACCGGGGAGATCGGGTTGCTGCCACTCACTTCAATCTGGAATTTTTACCTCGAAGTTTTTGTTGAATGTGTATTGGGGAATCATCTGGTCTGTTCTCACGTCCAGGATGTCGCGCCCAACCTGACTTTTTATGTTGTTGTGTCCCAAACTATCGTAGACACCAGCAGTCGGGAATAACCAAGTTTTAATTCTCCCATCACTATAAGGTTAAGTGGTGAAGGTCTAAGAGACACTCCATGGTTGCTGTTGGGATTGTTTTAATTGCTCCTGTTATAGCTAAGCAATTTCGAATGTCAGTTCTGTAACAGCAGTTCTTTGTCGCATTTTTGTCCACAATACAGTTAATACAGTATTATTACATTACGATATATAAACAAAAAAGATGGATAAAGACGTGGTGTTAACACAGGAGATACACACAACATGACAAACTGACGTCACGCAGTCATCTTAAATAACGATGGCGTCAAATATAAACGGTGGAATTGCCTAGAAACACGATCCATACGTCCAGTTTTGATATTAAAAAAACTTACCAGAAGCGTGTATCCTTTACAAAAAAATATAAAAGGAAAAAACGAAATTTAACAAGCTGTTAATATAATTACGATAAATGTGAAATTGCTCAGATATTTTGACTATCGGTATTGTGTCGTTATAAAACTGAATAATATTAAGAATAAATTATAAATTTAGACATAATGATTTGACTTGAAGAAAAAAACTTGTCAAAAATAAAACAGCAAAACAGAAACTTTACAGGTGTGTGTTATTTGATAGTTTACCTGCTTAAATTCTCACAAATAATTATGTATTATTTATTTATTTATCAAACAGTACATACAGAGTATATCCAAATAGTACACAGAAACAAAAAATTATACCTATCGTGACGGCTCAAAATCTACAATTATCATGAAGTATTTGTCATGAACACTACCCTAGTTTAAAAAGAAAATAACAATTAAAAGAATAGGAAAAAATCACTCACATTATTATAATATAAACAGAAAGATGCAGTTGTGGAGTACAATAAGACGACAAAGCAACAATTGGCAGCACAAGTTATAATTAGCAGTATTCTTGGTTATTAGTTGTTCTGAATTTTGAGATACAAGTATGATTTTAGTTTTTTTTTTAAACGTGGGCACGGTGCAGTTTAGATTGAAATTAGCAGGAATATATGTGTTAAAAGAACGCATAATGCGATTCACAACACCATTTCTACCCACATCTGTGCGACTTCTATTGATCGCGAATATATTATGAAGACGAGTGTCACGAGGGGGCACACGAAAGTTAATGAGCGCAAGAAGATCGGAGCAGTTTATGTTATTTTTAATTATTTGAAATCCATATACTACAGTTCGGTAAATTCTACGGAGTTCTAGGCTACCAATACGCAGTAAATTTAGTCGCTGGTGGTGCGATAAGACTTTTATCCATTCCAAGTCTATAAATTAGGAAATTTGCAAATTTACTATGACTCTTATAACTACAGGGGTTGAATAAAATTAATTTATATGCTATGCCTTTAATTTGCACAAACTATTTGTCGCGCCTCGCCATTTGCCAAATGACACTGGCCCAGTTTTTAGCGGCGAGCAAAAAGTAATTTTTATGAGGATTTGGACAAAATAGGACCACATATTTATTAACATAACTTACCATCGACAGTTTCGTCTTCAATTCCATCCTCTACATCCATATTCTCGGCTTTCTTGGCCTTTTTTTTCTTCTTTTTGCTCTTTGACGTTGCCCATTGGTCGAGACAAATAGTTAATTCTGATAAAGGTACATCCACATTTTCTATATCTAATGTTTTGTGGAAACCTAAACCTTTTGCTGCAAGTCTAAATAGAAAAACAAAACTTTACATATTGGTGAATTGTACTACCAATAAAAACTGCGGTCAAACCGATATATTTTAAAATAAAATATGGTCAACAGCAAAAGTCACATCTTGTTTTTATCTATCTTCCTCTTATTTATTGTAAATGCATGCTATTTTTGTGGGTTTTCTTAAGCCAAGTGAGAAGCAATTGGGACTTAAACAGTTCCGGCACGTCATTTGTCTAACTCGACTCAACATACAAAAGCAAAAAAATAACCTACATCATACATATGATTTGGGTAGTTACAGTAACTGCCATTAAATCTTGGGCAATTCTTTTTCCCTTTCGTAAAATAGGCTTATGCCACCTTCCACTGAATATAAATACCTATTAAAAAACCTAATAAAGAAACAAGTGTCCGTTGTCAGTGTCTAAAAATATTTCTAAAAATGCCAAATGTAACTTTGGATCAAAAAGTATTAATTATTCATTATATTGAGCAGAGAGGTTGGCCAGAAGGGGATGTGGCGAAGGAGATTAACATCCCAAAGAGCTGGAAGTGGTCGCCCCAAACTATCGAGTCAAGAACAAGACAATAATTTAGTTAATGTTTTGAGAAACCAACCACTTAAATCTGTAGTTACAGCAAAAACGGAAAGCAATTTCCCAGCATCGGTTAGAACGGCACGGCGAAGAATAAGGCAAATATCCGAATTGCGCTGCCACCCGGCAGCCTTAAAACCGTTTTTAACAAATGCAAATAAAAAACAACGCACTGGATTTGCTCTACAATTTTACTTGAAACCTCCGATTTTTTGGGAAAATATAATATTCACCAATGAAAAAGTGTTACAATGGAATACTTAAGGTATACAGGCCTCAAGGAACACGATTTGATGAAAAATATACCCAAAAAGACAGAAGTAGTGAGCGATTTTCGGTAAATGTTTGGAAATGGCTCAGTGCACAAGGACTTGGTGTATGTTATTTTATCGAAGGAAGTTTCAATGCCGAGGTATATATAGACAGGGCCGTATCTAGGTATGGCCGCGCCCTTGGCGGGACTTAACATTTGCACCCCTGGCCACACACCGAGGGATTTGGGGAGCATGGAATAAACGAGGAATCCGGCGGTAATTAGCTGCGCCCTTGGCGGGCGCCCATCTCGCCACCGCCTAAATACGACCTTGTATATAGAATATCATGCTTTCTTCTGTACTGGATCGATTTCCGGACAGATAAAAAATTATATAAAAAAATCCTAAATTAAAATTAAAAAAACTTAATCCTAGATACAAAAAATTAAACAAAAATAATTTCACAACAAACAAAAATATATATACAGGGTCCTGCAGCTCACCTCCCGTCTTATGTAGCTCATTTATTATTCACTGTAAAATTTTCATATTTTTCGGACGTTACCTTTACCTACGGTGATTTCAGAAAAATAATTTTGGTTATACAGGTGTCGCAAAAGGTGACGTCACGATGGTGCATTTTTTAAATGGAACACTGTGTATTTTTTTATATATTTAGGTACCCCTTGTAGTCAACTATCTTCCTCTAAAATGTTGTCAACATCGGTTCAGTAATTTCAGAGAAAAAAAAATAAAATATAAAAAAAAAAATTTTTGCACCATTGTATTTAAAAATGAATAAAAATACCCATAGGGCTTGATTAATAGAATTAAACCAGGAACTTATTAAGTAGAATTATATCAGTCTCCTATGTCATGTTTGGTTAATTCGAACTGTACAGGGTGTCCAAAATTTAGTGTCAAACTCTTCAAATTTGAAAGCACTTTATTTTTCTTATTTTAAATACGAACCCCTGTATATTTTTAGGTCGTTAGATGTAGAATTAAAAACAAAATTTTTCTAATTATAACCCTATCGAAATTCCTGACACATTAAAAGTTATTCGTTGAAAACTCATTTTCGCATCTATTTTAATAGCAATAACATTGCAGAAAAATGATAGGTGGCTATGAAAAACAAATTATTGACAATGGAGTTTATTTAACTTACCAAATCTTAGTTTGACATATTAAAAAAATTCGAGTAAATTATTATTATTTATTAATTGAATTAAATTAATTTAAAAAAAACCTTTAAATGTTAAATAAACCTAATTTTTAATTTTTATTACTTTCGGCTAACATTTATGTAACTTTAATCAAGTTCTAGGTAATAATTAACGTTATTAGGAAACTCTAAAGTCAATAAATTGTTTTTCATAGCCACCTATCATTTTTATATAATGGTATTACTATTAAAATACATGCAAAAATGAGTTTTCAACGAATAACTTTTAATGTGTTAGGAATTTCGATAGGGTTATAATTAGAAAAATGTTTGTTTTTTAATTCTACATCCAACGACCTAAAAATATATAGAGGCTTGTATTTAAAATAAGAAAAATAAAGTGCTTTCAAATTTGAAGAGTTTGACACTAAATTTTGGACACCCTGTACAGTTCGAATTAACCAAACATGACATAAGCGACTGATATAACCCTACTTAATAAGTTCCTTGTTTAATTCTATTATTCAAGGCCTATGGGTATTTTTATTCATTTTTAAATACAATGGTGCAAAACAGTTTTTTTTAATATTTTATTTTTTTTCTCTAAAATTACTGAACCGATGTTGACAAAATTTTAGAGGAAGATAGTTGACTACAAGAGGTACCTAAATATATAAAAAAATACACAGTGTTCCATTTAAAAAAATGCACCATCGTGACGTCACACTTTTTTGCGACATCCTGTATAACCAAAATTATTTTTCTGAAATGCACCGTAGGTTAAAGGCAACGTCTGCAAAATATGAAAATTTTACAGTGAATAATAAATGAGCTACATAAGACGGGAGGTGAGCTGCAGGACCCTTATATATATATATATATATATATATATATATATATATATATATATATATATATATATATATATATATATATATATATATATATATATATATATATATATATATATATAATATATATATATATATATATATATATATATATATATATATATATATATATATATATATATATATATTTATATATATATATATATATATATATATATATATATATATATATATATATATTTTTTTTTTTGTTCACAGGAAAACTAATCTTTTAATGGACAAAAAAAACCGGACGACGAACAAGTCCATATAGAAAAAAGAAGACAATAATCAATAATAGTATAGTAATTATGAATTTAAGAAGCCATACCAGAAGGACAAGAACCACAGAACATTTCGCCACCGCCTAAATACGGCCCTGTATATAAATCTACTACAGAATAGCATGCTTCCTTCTGTACTGGATCGATTTCCGGACAGAAATGTTATTTTTCAGCAAGATAAGTGTCCCGTTCATATGGCCCGGCAAGTCGATGAATGGATGGAAGAGCAGCGTATTTAAATGTTATGGAAAATGTTTGGGGCTTATTAGTTAAAAAAATAAATAGGGAAAATGAGTTTAGCCCGGAAAATGTACACGAACTTAAGGATAAAATTGTAGAGACGTGGAATGAGTTACGAGGAAATCTGGACTACGCCCGGGCTTTGGTCCATTCGATGCCTGGAAGGCTAAACTCTGTCATTATAAAAAAACGGGGCCGCAATAAAATATTAAATTTATTTGAAAGGATATTTAAGTTTCTTTGAATTTATTAAATTGTTCATTAATTTATTAATTTGTTAGTTTTTTAAAATATAAATATTCTTTTTTACCTTTTGCTTTATTTATAGTAATTAAAAGTAAAACAAGGTAAAAAAGGGCGATTCACGAAAATCGGCAGAAAAGTCAAAATTTTACAATTTTTTGGCCCAAGATTTAATGGCCGTCACTGTACATGAGGCACAGAAACAATAAGGATATTTTCGCGACTTACCGTTTTTAACTACTGGTTAATAGCAGTTCTTTCCCCCACCATTCTAACCGTGTTTAACCCGCCTATCCTCGCAAAAACGAAACGGTTTACGATGTCAACTTTACTACTAATGGTTTAATAGACTTTTAAGTTTAAATTTAAATGTAAGGTCTTTGAAGAGTTAAGAAATAAGTCGAAAAGATAATATATGAACCAAATTTTTCATTTAATAAGATATTAGCTGTTTCAAGTCAACTATAACAAGTAAATTTTTTCCTTTATGATTTAAATATAATTGTATTAATTCATCCATTTGGAAATAAACTAATAAACCAAAAAAACTGCAATCCAAATAGTTGTTAAACCATAGCAAAAAACATCACAAGAACCAAAAAATGGAAAAGCCGCGAATCCTCCATTATTTTAACTTTAAATTTGACATAACCATTATTAACGCTCCTTGACTAGTGGCGATAGCGGTAAAATACTGGGTACAAAGTAATGACGTAGATACTGACGTCAAAACACCTTCCCCTACGTTACCGCTTCCCGCGAAAATAAACCGGTATGTTAACTGTCCTAACAATGTTCAACGCGGTATGTCGCCAAAATTTAATGAGAGTGTTTGTGATAACGTGACCAAAATTCGTACTCTAACTGAGCCGATCAAAATCTTGTGCTTTGTTTGTTTGCATTAAGTTAACCCACTTTTAATGCAGCAAATTGTCAAATTATCGAAGTTATGGTAAAATTTATTGAAAAATATCGGGTTGCTGTATAGAAAAATTACCATAACTGATGTGAAATAACATAAAATGAATATATACAATAATACATACATTTATACTTATATTTTTTTAAATAAATATATGTATGATTATAATTTGATTTTATTATATAAAAATTAAATTTAAACATAAATGATACGCTTATGATTTTTTTTTCTGGGAGGGCGGCGCCCCAGAGTAGTCCCCAACGAGCCGCCACTGGACTTAACTATTTGAAGATTTAGGGAGAAAGACCTTAGATCAGAGATAATGGATCGGACGAAGAGGGAAGTTCGAAGCCTCTCCTTGACTGTAATGAAATGCATAAAAGAGGCACTTCCTGTTACCCTATTGAAAATTGCTGGGGAAAGAATTGTACTTGCTTATTTTTCACAGCAAAAGCAGTGGACAGATCCCCTACAGCCGTCGGTGGGCAAAAAAAGATGCTTACTTTTGAGAGTGTCATAGTTAACCGCATCTTTTTTGAATGGAATCAAGATGACGCCAATCCTGGGAGCTTGCAAGGCTGTACTTTCCGTATTTGTTACTAATATACAATCTTTTATCTTACCTTTCTTCTGTATCCTTTTCAACAACATCCTTTATAAGTTCCACTATTTCACATGCCCTCTTAGCCGCTTTGTTTGTCGTTTCCAAAATGACATTAGTAGTTAACTCGGCTTTCCCTCCTAAGTGAAGGCCACACAATTCCTTGTAGGCGTTTAAACCTACACTTAGAAAAGCTTCGGCAACCCCTTCTTCTAAAAGATTTGGATCAGCCAGTACGAAATCTCTAGAAATTATTTTTTTGTTTGGAAAAAACGAAATATAACTTACTTAAAGTGATTAAATATGCTATAAAATAAATAAAATACTTAACACTACCACTTTTTACCGACCTCGGTCTTTTAACTCTTTGAGGAGCAAATCATGGGCACAAAATAAAACGCCAGTGGAGCAATGTTTTGTTTTAATTAAATAACCAGTGAAAATATATAAATTATGAAGCAAAAAGGGTTTTAAAATAACCTAATGTTTTTTTTTTATAAAAAATAATGTTTTTTCTAAAATATGGCGTGGTACACTATAAATACCACCAAACCTCTACGAAAATAAACTTAAAAATCTACTCATTTCAGATAAATATCATTCTAACTTATATATTATGTGTTGTGATATGCTTGAAAACATGACTTTTCTTTTCCCAAGCAAAGGGGTACACCACATATAGTACAAATCCAATTTGTCCTTATTTGTTTTGCTTTTGTGCTACATAGAGCACATGTTCTTCTTGAACTACGTTCTGGCTGATGTTTCGAGGATTCTAGACGTTTTCTTGGGGAACATAAGGTTTTGACTTTTTAATTTCCTACTGTACTGATGGTGAACTAGTTGAAGGTTTTTTTTAGCAACTAAAGTTTCTGACAAAAGTGCATTTACTATGCTTCGTCGAAAATCTTTTGCAGACATTTTTGGTAGATTTAATAATTTGTATACATATACATATGCATTCACAACAGATGCATCTAGTAAGTAGAAGAAAATTCGGTGCCACCATTTCCTACTACGTCGATTTATTTTATAATTAGATAAAAGTTGATCAAATTTATCCACAAAATTCATATTAGCATTATAATCAATTACTGCCTCAGGACATTGAATTTGTATTATAGTGCCATCCCTTTGCTTTCTTTTTACATCCTTTGATTTTTGTGGGTGTGCACAGATCTTTTATCTTTCCATTTTATTGCCGCGAGTCCAGTATTACTTGTATACCATTGGTACTCTTTCCTTTTCATATGTTTATCCTGTTTAAATACTGGCAAGTACCGTCGAGATATATTTACTGTACCGACAGCATGTATCTTCTTTTCTTTTAGCTCCTCCAGTAATTCTACACTATTGAAAAAATTATCAAAGTAGACAACGTGATTATTGTTTACCAAATTCATTGTAAGGCTATGAAATACGCGAGACCCAAGACTTTTCTGAACTGACTCGGACTTGCCAGTATATAAATCGAAATTGAGACAGTATTCTGACTGGTCTGCCAGTACCCATACCTTATAGCCGCGTTTTATTGGTTTGTTAGGCATAAACTGCTTAAGAGAGCTTCGCCCTTTGAATTTAATCATGGACTCATTTACAGCAACTTTTTGACTTGGAAGTAAACATTTCTAGAAGTTCTTTAGTAATATATCTATCATTGGCCGCAACTTGTACAGCTTATCAAAATTGGGTGATTGCCAGTCAGGCATGACAGTATTATCATTAACGTGCAAATGTGACAAATGCCAACCAAACCTTTTTATATTCATAATAGAGCAAATAAAAGCGTCATTTAAGTCTGGTGCACTTGACCAATAATCTTTGTAGCTAGAAAGCCGCTTTATTCCCATAAGTAAGTTAATTCCCAAAAAGCGTTCATTTCTCTGAAATTGAATTGGTAGGTACATATTGTTTACCAGACTTTTATTTGCTCTGCATATAGATTTATCTGAAGAACTGAGTAATATATAAAATCCTTATCTATAAAAAGCTGAAATATTTTATAAGGAGTAATATCTGAAATTTTCTTGATAAAGTCCGGTACGCCAGAAGGGGAATCAAAATCAGGAGGTGCGGTAGGTATTATTTCGTTTGGCCATTTTGGAGGTTTGTAAACGGAATTCAACCCTGATGAGCCAGACACAGGATATCCTAATTTACCTTTTACGACGGATAATGGCAGGACATCTTCGAAACTTTCAGGGGAATCACAAATTGGTTGGTCGATGTTAGCAGCAACAGATGTTTCCTCATCCTCTATATCGGATATATCAATTTCAGATTCTACACCTGAAGGTAGTGGCTCCCCCATTTGATAAATACCCTCTATTTCCCTGTAAAATTCGTCCTCATTCATGTCGACTAACCGAAATGGCAGTTCTTCTCTTTTTTCTACTGACATCTCCTAAAAGTAAAAAAGAATGATTTTATTGCCTGTGTGGCAGTGGTACGCTAATCATACCACCAAATTTTTTCGTTTTTTGGTAAGTTATTATTAAAATATTAGATATCTACAGAATTATTACTTACCAGTACATATGTTTAAATCAAATTTATAAAAATTTTATCAAAGTATGCCTTAAATGACGGTTTTTACACAAAAAAAAACTTTATTTACACTGGAAATCCAACAGGTCGTTCTAGAATGGCGTGGTATTTTATACCAAACCCCACCGTTCTGTGAAACCACTAAGCACATGCTAAAATACGCCGGTAATATGGTGGTTCACAAAATATACCGCGTAAACACTAGCCAAACTGACTTTGATGGGTGGTCTTTTTTCTGGACCTCCGACACTAAGCAACACAGCAAAAGGTGGTACGTTATTTGTACCGGCGAGCCTCAAAGAGTTAACATTTCATTAACATAATAAAATACATTAAATTATTAAATTGAAACCTTTTATGACTAGGTAAAAAAAAATAAAAAACATGAATATGGAGTTTCACAAAATTAAAAAATAAAATTATTCAACATTTGTAAAACAGCCGAATTAATAAGCATTAAAAAAATTAAAAATCAAAAAATAAAAAGAAATTGACCGGTCTGGGGTGGTAAATTATTATTTTTGGTGGAATCAACTGGTTGGTTGCAAAAAATAGTATATTTCATTACCAGTACGGAAATGACGATTTTTCCGTGCGCGCGTGACAAATTCTCGTGTGAGGCGCAGCCAAACACGGGAAGTCATGCAAGAACGGAAAAATCCATTTCTAGACGTGTAATGAACGATATTCTTTATTGTACTTAGGTACCTGAAAATGATTTAAGAAAATTGCGATTATTTATTTTTATTTTTAAAACAGTAAAACAAATTAACAAAAAAAAATTACAAGCTAATTAAACTAAGAAAATTAATTTTGGGCGGAAGCGTTATGATTAATGGTTATATTTATTGTACAATTCGTATTATTGTTGAAGCTCACTTTTGTATTTCTTTTTGTTGAACTAAAGATGTTGAAGCGGAGTGTTCTTGTATGTTTTGGTTCTCTTGATTGACTGTTACAGATTTTGTAGTTTCCAAGTTACAAGGCCTAAACAACTTTTGGGATACTTCAATTTTTCTTTGTATGGACTCGTCTATATATCCTTCTGCTACATTGGAAGAAAGCCATCCTCCGTGTCTTTTCAAAGTGAGCAAATCACCACCACTTTCTACCAACATGGTAGCCGAAGAACGCCTTAGCCCATGTCCGGTATATTCTTCGTGATTTTTTAGTTTTAAGTATTTTGCAACAAGTTTTGGAATACCACTGATAGTATGGCACCCAATATGTTGAGCATAACATCTTTGGTTTCGGTATGCAACAAATAATCTTCTATTCTCCATATTTTTATGGGGAGATCTGCGTATTTACGGTAAAGTGTACAGGGATTGAATTTGCAATTTTCATTGGTAATGGTAAAACTTCTTGACCTGTGAGTTTTTCCATCTCGTAAGAACACGACAAGGAAACGCCCAGTATCTTCCACATCGTCTAAACTCAAACGTATTAAATCATCTCTGCGGCATGCGCCGAAGATGCCAAACACTAAAATTACTTTTGCTAGTAGATATTATCCAGCTGAAACTTCACATAAAAATTTGGTTACTTGTTCTGATGTAAGAACCTTGGATTTCTTTGGTACATATCCTACAGCTTGTCGTTTCAAAAAAGCGATAGTTTTTGGATATTGGTTGTGAGTATTTTCTTTTATTGTCAAACAACTCTTTAACATGGAGAATCGACTCCATAAGGTGGATGACTTCATAGATTTGGCTTTTTCAGAAAAATAATCTAAGAGAATATCGTCACTCACAATTTTGATTCTTTTCTGAGTCCGCCATTCCGAATATCCGGACTTTCTTCCAAATCTGAATCCATTTTGTGAAAATGGCATAAATTTCACTGACAGAAAATAAAATATGTCATTAATAAATAAATCGTTGTTATGAACAGTTTCCATGGATGGATTTTTGTATAAGCGCACAGAAAGAGGGATCGGGAAAAAAAATTCCATGCGCTGTTCTCAAAATGTCATATTTACTGTATTTTATACACAGTTGAAAATGCAGTATTTTCAGGTAAGTATATTAAAAAAGCTATTTTCTTACCCCCCACAAAATATAGCATATGACACACAAATAGGATAGTGGTGTATTACTGTTGGAATGGGATCTCTCTGTTTAATACTGTGTATTTTAAATTCTTCTCCGTCACATGTGACATCAGGCCTCCTAAAGTGGGCTAATGCTGCCAGTGCTGCTATGGAAGAGCAGTCCAAGATATTACCTTCATGATTAAGGAGGTTAATGTCAACTCTTACTGACCATACCTTGAAAATATATTTTATAGATTTAGTTACACTGTTACAGACAATCTTAATAATCTTAATAGTAAATATTAAATCTCATGTGAATTTTAAGGAGGTCAATTATTAGCTCCCCTGTACCATTTACCGAAAAAATGTAACATAACTTTTTGAAGAGACCAATCTGACAAGCCCTCGTGCCAAGTTTCAAAAAATTTTAATAAGCGAATCTTGAATTATTCAATTAAATGTAATTGCAAAATTACCAAATTTTCGGTTCAGGTAAAACCAAACAAACATCAGTAAAATGAATATTGTCCCTGACATAAGGAAAAGTGTCAATAAATCAGTGACAGTCGGTATTTAAAAAAAATATATGAATTATTTAATCGACGAAAAAGTATCCATAATTAAGTGACATTATGCGGGAAACAGTTTTAGAGTAGTAACTGAAATCTTTTTTAGTTTATTTCCCCACCAAGCCCATACCATCCATTTCAACTATTAAACGTATTGTCAGTAAGTTCGAATCCAAAGGTACCTTAATAAATAATTGTAAATGTTCAACTCAGAATATCAAAAATAGAGCCGAAGAAAGAGAGAATAGAGATCTTAATATTCTACTGAGTGTGGAGGAAAACAAAATGGTTAGTATGAGGGTTCTTATCATCATCATACAACAGTATTGCGCACTTTAAAAAAACACAAATATTATTTGTATCAATTCGAAAAACATTAAGAGCTGCAGGAAGGAGATGAAGAGCGAAGAATGGTATTTTGTTTTAAAATGATGGAAAGAGCAACTAACAATATGAATTTTTTAAGAAATATTTATTTTACCGATGAATGTACATTCACCCTCAACAATAAACCAAATGTTCAGAAATGCCAGTATTGGAGCCAAGAAAATGAACATCGCTTTGTTTATGCTCGGACATAATATCCCTTAGACCCTTTTTTATGGACTATAACCTGACAGCAGAAACCTATTTGGACTTATTTCAAAATCAAATTGGACCCGCCTTGGGAGAAGTTGTTCGGAAAGATCAAATGATCTGGTACCAAATGGATGGTTGCCCTGACCATAATGCCCGTATGGTTAGAGAGTACCTGGAAAAGGCTTTTAACGGCAATATTATTGGTCCACGGTACCGGATACTTTAGCCAGCCAGGTCACCTGATCTTTCACCGAATGACTTCTTTCTTTGGGGTCACTTAAAAAGTGTCATTTATAAAAGTGTAAAATTTGAGAATCTTAACTAGTTGCAAAACGCTATTTCGTTAGAATGTAATAAAATTTCGCAATATCAACTTAGCAAGGTTAGAAATTAATTTTATGATCGGTTGGGATATTGTTTAGCTGTTAATGGGGGGTTGTTTGAATATTTAATTAGTTAATGTTTTTATGTAATTCTCTATTATTTTTAAAAAAGTTATTGTATTAAACATTTACAATTATTTATTGTGATGACTTTGGACTGGAATTTACTGACAATACGTTTAATTTTTGAAATGGATCAGATAGGCTTGATGGGAAAATAAATTGAAAATATTTCATACACTGCTATTGGTTTAATTAAATTCTAGTATGATAAAATTATTTTTTTAATGATCGTTAATAATAATTGTTATTAGTTAAACTTAATTGTTACATTAAATAAAAGGTTTGATAAAAAATAATGTTAACGTGTCTTTTACTTTGAATGTAATGGTTGTGAGATTGATAAAATGAAAAAAAAAAACATTCCTTGTATTCGGCTGTATGTCAGATTTGACAAAGCCTTATAACAAATTGATTGCCTGGTGTCTGTTTGGATTTGCCTGAACCGCAAATTTGGTGTAATTTTGCAATTACATTTAATTGAATAATTCAAGATTTGCTTATTACAATTTTTTGAAACTTGGCACGAAGGTTTGTCAGATTGGTCTCTTCAAAAAGTAATCTTACATTTTTTCTGTAAAATTACAGGGTAGCCAATAATTAACCCCCTTAAAATTTACATGGGGTTTCCTATGTTCCGCTCGGCGACGCACCAACCGGTATAAAAATAAGTTTCTATAAATATGGGTCCAAAAATTCATAGTTTCTAAGATACAGAGTGTTAAACTTATCTTTTCAATAGGTTTTTTGCCATTATTTTAAATTCCCTGTAGCCGATTTTCGAAAATAAAAGTCAATAGCCCGTTAGAAGTACCTGGATGTATATTCTTCTTTTTAAGAAGTTAGAACTAGAACTATATTTAACGATTACATTTAAACATATTTAGTTCTAGTAACTTCCGGTTAAATCGGACATTCCCGAATTTTTTCTTACCTTCTTACTTAGTTTTTGTGTAATACTTTTGTATTGATTTCAAGACAAAAACTGGTTAAAATTAGTCCAGACCAATAAACGGTTTAAAGTAAAAACAAACTATTTAGAGTCTCTTATCTTAATTTTTTTTTATCCAATTCTGATTTAAACGGAAGTGTCAATGAGTGTTAATTTAGTTACAACTTTTGAACTTACCCTTTCATTCATCTTGACACACAAACTTTCCAAATCAACGGCTTTTGAATCCTTAATACATTTTTCTAACAGCCTGTTTAGTTGAGAAGACAATTCAGATTGTCTACCCGCTTCAAAATTTGGATCTGCCATGGGATTAAGCTCTAGATTTATATTAAGAATTCCCTCACTTGGCCTGGAGGATTTTGGTTGCTGTAACTCACATGACACTTGAGCTATTACCCTAGAATTTTTGATGTGTTTTTTTAATTAAATAATAAATTTACTTTTAATTTACTTAATTTTTTTTAAGTATATGTAAGTTTTTATTGTAAGCACTGACTCCAATAATATTTATTTCGTAAATCACGTGTTTTTTAGTTTGCTGTGATTTTTATATCACTTTGGAAGACCCTGAAAAAGTGAAAATAGTAGACGGTTATGCAAAAAATGAGTACACATTTCTCAAAAGCAAAGAGCCGTGGGTAATCTTCTTTCCTATGCATAACTTCATATAGAAAAACTTTGATTAAATTGTTAGCTCTAAAAATAGGTGTTCTTAAAAAAATACAATATACAGAGTTATTCATTTAAAAGTAAACAGGGCTTTATTTTTGAACTTTCTGTACTTTTTTAAAAAACGAGCCATTTCGTGTTAGAGTTACAGCACGAGTATATCAACAGATAAAGATTTTAACGAGAAATTCGGTGATATAGGGGATGCTGGATTTATTTCCTGCGGTTCTGCTGCAATTGTCTAAAAACTGCATGATACTATAAGGAGAGTTTCACCTGAAAAAACCTGGCTACCACGGGTCACAGGGGCTTATTTGTCAAAGTCAAGAATTTTAAAAATACGTTTATTACTTTTTGGAGTAGTTTTCTAATGAGGTTTTCATCAGAAGAACGGCTTCAAATTATAACTCTCTATTATAAATGTGGAGAAAACGCCAGGGAAACACAACGAAGATATGTTGCAAATTTCCACCGAAATATATCAGCAAAAACGATTTTAAAACTGAAGGTATTATTCGAAGAAACAAAATCGTTACATATTAGAAAAAGGACTACAATGAGAAAAAGAAACCGGGATCGAGCTATTCTAAATTATTTTACTTTATATCCCATCAAGTCAATTACTGACGCAGTTAGAGACTTGAGGTATGGCCCTGCAAGAAGAAGAGTAACCTATGCGACGGTTCAGAGAGCACTGAAATATTTTAGGTATCTTCCATATCACGTTCTTCCAGTGCAGCATTTAACACGTGAACAAAAGGAACTTCGCTTTTAATTTGTTTCCCAAATTTTAATCCATGAACCCTGTTTCAATCGATTCTTTGGACGGATGAAGCTACGTTCACTACATCGGGAATGTTTAACCGACGCAATACGAACAGCTGGGCAAGACAAAATCTCGGGAAATTTCAAGAGATTAAATACCAAGGGAGGTCTTCTCTTCATGTCTGGTGTGGTGTGCTTAACAACAAAATTGTCGGGCCAATATTCTATGAGGGATCCTTAACTGGAGAAAGATATCTCAATCTTCTTAAAAACGATATTAAGAACATTTTAGAATTGCCACTCGAAACGTATCGCAAGATAATTTGGCAACAAGACGGAGCGCCGCCCCATGCTGTTCGTCAAGTTGTGCAGTATCTCAATCGCCGATACAATCAGTGGATTGGACGTTATGGCACTATTAGATGGCCACCTAATATTTCAGATATTACAATTTTGGACACTTTTCTATGGGATCCCTTGAAGAATGTCCTTTACCAAAATGGGAACACAAACACGAAGAAATTAGAGAAAAAATTGTATTAACCAATAACCTCAAATAATATCGGCGAGCTTAGAAAGGCTAAGGAGCAGTTCCTGTTTGACCTCCGATCAGTGAAGTGCTCGCGATAAAAAAAAAACTACATAGTTTTTTCCGGGCGTGCTGTATCAACAGCTTTTGCCATCGGGGATCAAGGAGAAACTCAAGCCAAACGATGGAGTCCTTCTTCTGGGGCTAAGAGCTGTAAACGAAGATTCCTATACCTGTTCCTTTCTGAGGGCCCCACGCACGAGGTATTTTCCTAATGGCGGAAGATGGTTGCGCGCTCAGCAGGGAGGGGCAGTACTGACAGAAAACGGTTATGCGTGATACCAGAAGCAGTCCTTGGTCGGACGGCCATTGTTTGTGCCCTGCATCGATAATTTTTTTTTGTCAAGAATTCAAGTTTTTAAAAGGATCGGAATTTCAGGGGGTTACAGAGCCCGACGATCCAGAAGTTCCACCTACAAAGCTCGGGAAGGCTCACGTTAACAACAACGTGTGTCTGGAACGGGGAGCGCTGGCAAATTGCCTTGCAGCAGTGCCATAAACAGAGCAGTATCCAGTAAGGCTAAGGAGGGGTTATAGATCATGTTTCGAAAATAACGGTGGTCATATAGAACATTTAAATTATTAGTAATATTATAATTTTTTGTTATAAGTGTTCTTATTACCACCATATTTTACCTCGTATTCTATTTTAATTTTTTCCATTAATTGTAATTTTGCTGCTTGGTTTAGAAAGAGATAGATCATATCATTTTTAGCATATAATATAATTTGAAGCCGTTCTTCTGATGAAAACCTCATTATAAAACTACTCCAAAAAGTAATAAACGTATTTTTAAATTCTTGACTTTGACAAATAAGCACCTGTGCAGCCAGGTTTTTTCAGGTGAAACTATCCTTATAGTATCATGCAGTTTTTAGACAACTGCAGCAGAGCCGCAGGAAATAAACCCATCAACCCCTATAATATCACCGAATTTCTCGTGAAAATCTCTATCTATTGATATAAAAATATACGGAGTATTCCATTTAAAAAATAGGTCACTTGTGCTGTAACTAGTTTGTTTTTGTTTCAAATGTTTTTTTGATAAGTTTAATATTCGTTTTTTAAAAAAGTACAGGGAAGTTCAAAAATAAAGCCCTGTTTACTTTAAAATGAATAACTCTGTACAATAAAAATTAAAAAGCAATTTAAAAAATAACATTAATGATGGACGTCAGAAAACAAGATTTAAAATATTTAAAAACGTAGTCATTTAGAGAAAGAGAAGTAGTAATAACAAAGTAAAATTTATTTTAAAATGTCTTTTTAAATCATAAAAATATCTTTCCAAAACACCTCGTGTAAAAACACGAATCATCGTTTATTAGCTATTTATTATTCATAAGGTAACAGTGGAAGGTAACTATGGTAACCATTTACTTGTCACTCTCCTCCAATTAACAGAACTGCGTTTAAATTACAGTTGATCTGTGCGATGCGTTCTGTCGCCTTTTATAGAAACATGCAAAAAGACCATAAAGTTTAAAAATAGCTGGGAGAATTTTTATTAGTATAGGATGCAGTTTAAGGGGTTACATCAAGCTGAAATTAAAAAAGCCCAAAAAAAATATATTTTTTTGTGCTAAATAAATTGTTTATACTTTTAAGAATATTTTAAGTGTTTAAGCATTCTAAAATTTGAATTATTTCCGAAGTTATAGGAATTAAAAGTAGGTTTTGTACACGGAATTATTAAATCAATTTATGCTTTTCGTTTCGACTCGTGACGACCCAAATAACCAACCAAATAAATACCATATTGAAAATTATTGAAATTTTGTTTATAACTTTTACGTAGAGATAATTTAGACAAATTTAAAAGCATTCAGTTTTGGGTCGGTCATGGTTAGTTCTGGTTAGTTAAAGCAGCTTTTTATTTTCCCCAATTATATTTCAGACGTGATAACCCAAGTAACACAAGAGGGTCCTTTATATAATTTTCTTCTTTATAAAAGTTTTATAAAGGCGTCCAAAGACCTTTAATATATTTATAAAAGTGTTATTTTACACTAAATAGTTTTTTAAGCAATATGGCTTTTTAATATAGTTGTAAAAACTTTCTTAAAGCTAATTAATATATCTTTTATATACTTGCTTTAACAAGACTTTATAAAAGTGACAACCACAGCTGTTAGAGAGTTTTCAGCGTTTTATCTGCATAATTGCTTTATAAGCTACCATATAAAGCACAAATAAAACCTCAATTGTGCCATTATTTAAACCTTTTTATAAAACCCTTATGGAGTAATTTGCGTATGTTTATCCCAATGCTTTATAATTAACGCCATTATAAAGGTATTTTTTAAATGCTTTGTTGATGTGTGTTTCATACTCATAACTTTCTAAGCAAACATGCTTTATTACTGGAATATTGTAGTTATTTAAAAGGTTTTTTTAAGTAGTCAGCAACGAAATAAAATTTCTATAAAGCAGGCATACCCAGCGGTAAGTCATTCGGCTATTTTGTCGTGTGTTTTCTAAGCTAAGCTAAACTTATTGAAATTGACAATGACGAGAAACGGTAAAACTAGCTATTAGAATTAGAAAATTAAATCTTAAACGATGACGTGCTTTTAAGAAGTCGGTACACCTACTGAAATTAAAAAATATATATTTTTTATTAAAGAGATACGAAAATGAGCCAGGATGTTTCAGGTTAGCTATATCTTCTTAAAGCACTTAGTAGCTATATTAAATAATAGGCTACCAAACATTTTACCGGCAGATCCGCGGATACTGCTTAGCACTCCACGCAAAGTATTCGTTGCCGGTCTTTTGGGAGTTTACACGTCAGCCGTATCGGCGATGAGATTGCAGTTCGCACAGGCTATTTTGATAAGAAAAATGTATAATGAATGTTTTAAGACAATTAAGCCGAAACGACAAAAACGTTATATCTACAGAAATAGTTAAAATTATTAGATAAGGAGGTAATGCATGCAATAAATCTTAAAATAAATAAAGGTACATCAAACGTGCAAATAGCCACTAACTGTTTAATAACGCAATAATGTGTTGTAGCACCCTTATAGAGCCAAAAGAGATATAACAACGCGATTAGCGCCCTCTGTACATTATTCGAAGTTCTAGAGGGTCGCACTAATTCTTTTATAAAGCTGTTATAAAGCAAACCCATAAAAAATAGCTTTTTAAAGGCCTTTTAATTGAATATTTCGCAACCATTGCCATTCTGACCAGTTTGCACGTCGCCATTTAATTTTTCTCAGGATGTTAGGGCCGCCATTGTTGCATAAAGCAATTAAATTGCGTATTATTCCTTTCATCTCTAACTAGTTTGTGTTTTAATAATTTTTTCGGGATTAAAGTATGGAAATTTAACATCTAGTAACATTTTAAAGGTTAAAAATGAAAAACGACATAAACAATAAATGTTTGATATATTTTTTTTAATCCAATTTTTAATTATTTTCGAGGCGCTTTGATAAATATAGAGCTAAAACTATATATTTTATCAGAAAAAAATCCATCGCAAGTGAATTTCACATTCTGCATATGCGAAACTTTCCTAAAATGAGTTATTTATTTTAGGTGTAATATATATGTATATCGTAGATTAGTCTGCTTTTATTTCCAGTCGTGTTCAATAATATAAAAAAGAATCGGCAAGGGCGACAACCATAAAATACCTTTTAAAAAACAATTTTTTTCCAAATTTACTTATGCAACTGAAATAAAGTATTTATTCAGCAAATTGCTGTCAACTTGCTACTGGCTAGTGAAAAATGCGCATGTCTGACAAGCTGTTTAATCGAATATGTAGCTATCTAGTGACATTGCTAGAGTATCTATAAAGTACTTATATATCCGTTTTATTACTGATGAATTTTGTACCATAATAAACCTTATTTATAATGGCAAATTATAACGCTTTAATAAATTAGCTGTATAAAGTGCGCCTATTTTGGGTATATAAACACTATGTTAGGTTTGAGAGAACGTTGTATAGAACAAATAATAAAACATTGGGCTGGATAATTTAGTGATGTAGCGGTTCTCTCAGCTTTTAAAAAGCAAGTTGTGTTACTTGGGAAATCACTTAAAGTAGGAACAGTAAAATTTCCGTTTAGGCCTCAATTCTGCCATAGCGTAATCAAATGTAGGGATAATTTAGACAAATTCAAAAGCTCTTAATTCGGGTCGTTCATGGTTAGTTAAAGCAGTTTTTATTTTCCCCAATTATATTTCAGATGTGATAAATCACTAAAAGTAGGAACAGTCAACTTTTCCGTTTAGGCCTCAATTTTGCCCTGGCTTAATTAAACGTAGACAAATTTAAATCCCCTCAGTTCTGGTCGGTGATGGTTGGTTAAAGCGGCTTTTAATTTTCTCCAAATATATTTCAGGTATCATAAATCACTAAAAGTAGGAACATTAAACTTTTCCATTTAGGCCTCAATTCTGCCATGGCTTAATCAAACATAGGGATAATTTAGACAAATTCAAAAGCCCTCAGTTTTGGTCGGTCATGATTAGTTCTGGTTGGCGCAGTCAGGACTGCCAGCCGCTGCCAAGACACAGGCCTGGCCAAGGCACAGGCGCGCAGATGGTGGCGCATGGACCAGATTGTACAGTTGCTATTGGGAGGAGGATAGCACTGTCCTGGATAACCTTTACAATGCTTTAACAGTTAGCTTTCTATTGTGGAAAGGTTTGGTGCATGTAGGTATGTGAGCTTTTTATTTTACAATTTGTTTTTAGGGGAAAAACTTGCATCAAAAAACCCTCTTGATCCTTTCAGGTACAGCGTAGATAAAGAAAATAGATATGTTTTTAATGTCTGTAGTTGTTAAAATAGTCTTATGCATTCATTCTTTTTTCATTCTTCTCACCCATGCTCTCATGCTTTCGTGCTCCTTTTAGATTGCAGTCATACCTTAGTTAAAATGGTGGGGACTTATGGAGAAAATGACATTTGGTAGAGGGAAAATCTGTGATATATAGGTTTGTGGACGGGATTGTCATTTCGTCTGGTTCTTGTTAGGTTTTGTGTAATGGGCCTAGCGTGTGGTTTTGTTGGAAAGAATTTTTCGGATATAGTCAGGATGACTTTGGCATATCTGCCAGCACCGGTGACTGCACGAAGGACTTTGTTTTGGAATCGCTGGAGTCTGCTTATTTGCGTGTTAGAGACGCAGGACCAGACGGGAGCGGCGTATGTGATTACAGGTTTGAGGATTGAGTTATAGAAGGAGTTTGTTGGTGGGGGAAAGTGGAGATCGCGGTGACAAAATTGAGTATAGCGCTTGCTGTGACATGAATGCTTTACGCAACGCGTGATTTATATGTGTTACGAAGTGTAATCTGGAGTCGATAACCACCCCTAGTTACTTGATCTGTCGTCTATTTGTATTGGTATGGGTAGCCTATTGTTAGTAAATTTACGCGTTGCGATAAGGCACTCGCACTTGTTTTTGTTAATTTCTATCTTCCACTTTTGATAGTAGGGGATTAGGGAGCGGAGATGGTATTGGATGTGTGTCCTGGCGACTTTTGCCGAGAACGAGCTGGCGTATACTAGCGTGTCGTCAGCAAATAGGGCCAGGTTGGTTGACGGATATTTGGGGATGTCGGGGAAGTATAGGTTAAAAATCTTAGGACTTAAAATTGAGCCCTTAGGAACTCCTGGATGGATTCGTTTAGAAGTAGAGATAGAATCGCCAACTCTCTGAGAATGTGCGGTTAGATGTGTAGGAATGCAGTAGTGTTGTTATATAAGTAGGGAGATTATGGATCTAAAAAAGCTTCCATATGAAGACGTTATGCCAGACCGAGTCAAAAGCCCTCTGGATATCCATGGTGCTGGTCAAACGTGATACCTATTAAGCCATTGAGACATCATACTAAAGTAAGCAAAGAAATCCGGTAATTTTTTACTTATTGGGCCCACAGCCGATTTTATTAAAATTTAGTATACCAAAGTTTTTTGAGGCGCTGAAAACAAATCCAAAGTTAAATTTTGTCGAAAACTTCTAGTTTTTAAGTTATAACACCCTACTCGGACCTAACCTTAAAAATGCACAAACTTTCATAAATTTGAAACTGGTCACAGTCAAACTGAATGATTTTTTGGTAGAACCTATATTACTCATTAGTTTTCCTAAAAACACATTCAAAAATTTTATTTTTGTAATCGAAAACAATAAACGAAATTATCTAGGGATTTTTAGACAGATAAGTTGGTATAACTGAAAGGGCCATTTTTAAAATTTAAATTGTTTTACCAGCATTAAATAATGTAAAAAAAAATTAAATATTTCTTTTATAGAGAAGTTCGAAAGCATTTAATTTATGTAAAAGCATTATTTTAATATTTTGTAAAAGGTAAGTTGTAACACCCCTAGATAATTTTGTTGACTTTTTAAAAGTAAAAATAGTCTTCTTTTGGTGGTATTTTTTGTTAAAAATAATGACTATAGAAACGTGAAAATAAATGTATCCTAATAAATTATAAATGTTTTACCATAAAATTATTCAGGTTGGCTGTGACCAGGTTCAAGAAGGAGGAATTTTAGGAAAGTTTGTGCATTCTTAAAGTTAGGACCGAGTAGGATGATATAACTTAAAAACTAGAAGTGTCCGACCAAATTTAACTTCAGATTCGTAATCACCTCCTCAAAAAACCCCCATACACAAAATTTAAATAAAATCGGCAGTGGGACCAATAAGTAAAGATTTCACAGAAATCCTATTAATTTGCATTAATTACTATGCCACATTTTTAATATTTTATCTAATTATTTACATTTAAATAAAGCATGATTTAACGAAAATTTAACCACAGCAAGCGCTGCAATCGATTCAACTGTCCCTACTATTCAATAGGAGCGTACTATAATTGTATAAAGTTATTTAACCACTTGCCTATGGACATAAAAGCAATTGATAATATTAATAGATTAAAAAAAAATTGTTTAATTTGTTAGTAACTATAGAACCCTACACTGTCGCCGAATATTTTGAATTTGTTAGAAATTTGTAGATATTTATATAAATATTTGTTTTTTTGTAGGTAATATGGCAGTATTATTGTATTTTTTTTTGTGACGTTATTTCCTTTTATGTTTTAACCTTATGGTGAAACATACTTTTGAAATAAAGATTGTTTATTATTATTATTCACTTATAGTCAAGTTCCCCTTGTTACCCCACTCAGCGATTCTACGAAAGAATTTTTTTTAGCTGAAACCTAGCGGAATCTGTTCAGGAAGACCTAAGAAAAAAAGTCAACCAAAAACAAAAAAATTCCTTAATGAAAACGGGGTGAAAACACCCTCAATTCCCCCCCTCCCCATTAATCTGAAAAGTTTAAAATATCTTTTTTTGTAATTTTTAAGGGTATTTTGGGCCGCTGAATCTGATTTTAACGTCAAAAATTAAGTTAGAGGGGGTTAACACCCTTATTTTTACACTTTTAACCCTTAAAATTTAATTTTCCTTAAAAACCGATTTTTTTTATTTTTTCTGGGATCTAGTAGGTATTTTGGGTCGCTAAATCCCAATTTAACGTCAAAAACTAAGTTAGAGGGTTGTAACACCCTTATTTTTACCCTTTCAACCCTTAAAATTTAATTTTCTTTAAAATCTGATTTTTTTTTATTTTTTTTGTGAGATCTAGTAAATATTTAGGGTCGCTAAATCCGAATTTAACGTCAAAAACTAAGTTAGAGGATTATAACACCTTCATTTTTACCCTTTCAACCCTTAAAATTTAATTTTTATTGAAAAAACAAATTTTTTATTTTGAAGGGATCCTGTAGGTATTTTAGGCTGTTGAATCCAAATTCAGCATAAAAAATTAATTTAGAGGAGTGTAACACCCTTATTTTCCAATAGAAAAAATATTTAGTACAAAAAAGTGGGCGCTCTTGATAATTACTTCATACTTCATACTGTTTATTCATGTTAATACATATTACAATGTTTTACACACGTCAACAAAAGAAAAAAATCATAAAACTAAACATTAAAAGAAAGAATACTTTTAGTGAAATACATCACACAAAGTATACTTATACAGAAACACTGCTAAAAAATGTCCATCAAAATGTAAAATTCAGGTACTCAGCTATTGAATAAAAAACGTTTTCTGTTAAAAATATTTTGACTCTTCTTTCAAAAGCAACAAAAGACAAACCTTTAATTTCCTCAGGTAATACATTAAAACATTTTATTGCCCAGTAGCCTGGACCCATCTGACACCTTTTTAACCTCCAGTAGGCGGGCAGGATGTTATTCCTGTGCCTGGTTTCATAATTATGGATTTCCTCATGGCTCACATATGCGTCGATATTTCCCTTCAGATATTCAAGATTTTCAAATATATACTGTGAAGGGAGTGTCAGTATCTTGAGCGCCCTGAAAGCCTGGCGGCAATCCGGCAATTAATATATAGGTACTATTTTTCTTAAAAAATAAATAAAATTTTAAGGGTTGAAAGGGTGAAAATAAGGATGTCAAGCCCTTCTAATATAATTTTTGACGTTACATTCAGATTTAGAGGTCCAAAATACCTACTAGATCCTACAAAAATAAAGAAAAATCGATTTTTAAGGGAAATTAAATTTTCAGGGTTGAAAGGCTAGAAATAACGGTCGTACACCCCTCTTATTAAATTTTTGACGTTAAAATCGGATTCAGCGGCCCAAAATACCTACTAGATTCCATAAAAATAAAAAAAAATGTTTTTATGAAAAATTAAATTTTAAGGGTTGAAAGGGTAAAAATTAGGGTGTTACAGCCCTTTAACTTAATTTTTGACATTAAAATCGGATTTAGCGGCCCAAAATACCTACAACATCCCTTAAAAATAAGAAAAAGGGTTATTTTAAACTTTTTGGGTTGATGGGGGGGGATTGGGGGTGTTCTTCACCCCGTTTTCTTTGCGGGATTTTGTTTTTTGGTTGACTTTATATCTTAGGTCTTCCTGAACAGATTCCACTAGGTTTGAGCTAAAAAAATTCTCTTTCATAGAAACCTGAGCTTTGACCTCTTTTTAACACCGGAAACTCGACGTGCCAATATTCATACCGTGTTTTTCCCAAGGATACATAACAACATCCCCAGTCCTTTCCAAATTCAATTTTAACTTCTCGAAACTCATCAAATGCTCGACCATCTAACCTCTAAAAAATTAAAAGAAAGAAATTAAATCGAGATCCATTGGTATGATACAAAAGAACTAATAATTTACCTTCCATTCTGCTAAATTTTTTATCAAAAACTGTTTTTCACAATTGGAAATTAACGTTTTTCTCAAATTGGACATGCTTACAGAGACAAACAACTTACTTGATTTGAAAATAAATTGGGGTTATGTTCTTGTTTTGGTTGCTTGTATGGATTGTAGAGGTAAGGATAACCATAACCCTCTCTTATGGCTGTAGGTCTGTTTGTTATCAAGTTCAGAGTAGGTAAGTATAGGACTAAAAAGTAGAACTAAGTGTAAAAAAGTTCTGCATTTGATTTTTATACCAAACGCGTTTTAGACCTATTTCAAAAATTAAAAATGGCTTTATGGTTATGTTTATAAGCAAACAACTTAAAGTATTGTATGCAAATTGCATTTAACTTTTCTACTTCGAGAATTAGCATAATTAAGATAAAACTAGTTTACATCAGAATTCATACCAAGCCCCAGAATACTTATGGATCAGTATTCTGGGACCAAGCACCTAGTCCGAAATTACACTGACGATAACAAACGGTTTATTGACAAAAAACCTTGTTTTTTGATTTTTCTTTCTCTTTTGCAGGCCTGTTCGCACTGCCGAGAGGCAGGTCTACCTCTAGCAGGTATATGATCAAAGCTTAAAACTTTGTGTTTCAGGTTTGGATACATAGTCTTTTCCGAGTAGTGTTTGTTCGTTGCTTTTCCGGGAAGGCGGTTTAAGGAGCCATATCAACTATTTTCACCCTTGGGGATCAAGTAGAGACTCACGCCAAACGATGAAGTCCTTCTTCTGAGAATAGCGCTGTGAACGAAGATTCTTATATCTGTCCCTTTCTGAGGGGCCCACGCCCTAATGACGGAAGATGGTTGTGAGCTCAGCAGGAAGTGACAGTACTGACAGTAAGTGGTTATACGTAAATGTAACGTAAATGTAATACCAGTAGCAGTTCTTGGTCGGATCACCATTGTTTGCGCCTTTCATCACCATTGACATTGTAAAAGTTTTTATTTTGTGAAAATTTTCGGGAATTTCTAGGGGCTTTGAGCCCGACAACCAGTTTTTTCGCATACAAAGCCCCCGACAGCTGTCTGGAAAAGGGAGAACTGGCAAAAGCCGAACTGGGTAGTGCCACATAACAAATTGAAGATTGAACTCTAACCACAACTGACGACCTCCTTTCGTATTTTGTGCTGACGACAACAACGAATTATATTATTTATATTTTACATAATTTACATTTGTGGTTTATAGTCACAAACACGTGGTTTTTATGTTTAAGTTTAAGCTAAACCTTTTTTATTCTGTGAGTTTAAGTCTGACCGGTGTTGAAAGTATAATCTTTTTTCTTGTGACAATCGAGTGTAAACTGTTTTTTATTTCATATATTGTGTACCTGAGTTTCTATCGAAATTATATACATACTGCAATATTTAATATTTTACTATGGAAAACAGTGATAATGAAGCGATATCACCTATTTCAAAGGATGTCGTCAAAGTAGGGTTAAAAAATGTATATGAAGAAGTAGGGTGCAACAAAGAGGATTTAATAACTCTTTCTGCATCATCTTTCATTAAACGCGAAAAGTCTGAAGCATTTGAAAATTATTACTCTACAGAATTAATTCAAAAAGAAGACGACCATGTTGATGTATTTATAAAGAGTAAATCTTCCAATAGTTCGAAAATTAAAATAGAGCCTGAAAGAAATGTTTTTGAAATTGAACATGTTTCAAAAAGTGTTAATGAAGATGTAAAATGTATCTCTTCCTTTGAGGATTTAGATAAGTGAGTTGGTATCAGTTGTCAGTGTAATATCAATTTTTTTATTTTTTTTTTGTTTGGTTTAAGTTGGCCTTATTACCTGAAACCAAACCGGTAATTGTTTACAAAACGGTTTTCTGCTATTTTTGGATTAAATGGCAAAATTTTCATATAGTCGTATTCTAGTGTCCTCAGGGATTGCAAATATACAAGCGCAGAAGAGAAATTATGTGTTTTAATATTTTTTATTTCAATTTTAAAATTTAAAATTACCATTGATTTCTTCATATAATGCGAAAACCCCCTTATGACAAGAAACAGCAAGAAATTATTCTTAAGGTTAACCGTGCAGTGTTGCCAAATCGGGGTCTTTTCCCCGCATTTTCACGTCTGAAATATAATTGGGTAAACTAAAAAGCCGCTTTGCTAACCAGAACTAACCATGACTGACCTTTTAGACAAATTCAAAAACTCTTACTAGTCGGTCATGGTTAGTTCTGGTTAGCAAAGCAGCTTTTTATTTACCCCAATTATATTTCAGACAGAATGTCAAAAAATTTGATGGCTCAAATTGATTCAGTCTGGCAGCACTGTGAACCCCTAAGATTGTTTTTTCCTAAAATTTAAAAAAATACACAATTTTTTGTTTGTGCGCACGTAAATTCTAATTCCTAATAAATAACAGAAGGTGTGTATACCAAAAATTAACCATTTAATAATAAAATAGCAGAAAACCGTTTTGTAAACAATTACCACCAAACCTTCCACATTATTTTTTACTTCTTGTACTTTAGGTCATATCCTGAATTCAATCAAACCATGAACAGTGTCTACCACAAGAATAATATTTTTTTTTTTGGTAATTGTCTCGAAAGTTGCCTCCTCTCCGATTTTGACCAAATTTGGTATACGAGGGTTTTTGGGGCGCTGATTACGATTCTGCAAACATTTTTTTTGGCAACGTTTCGTTTTCGAGATATTCATCATCAAAGTTGAAAATCAAACTTACAGATCTGGTGCCTTTTAGGTACCATCGATTTTTAAATTTTTTACATAAAGCTACTCGAGCTTGGCAACTTTTTTATAAAAATAGACACTGAACTAATTACGGACTAAACAGCTTTGTTGATTGACTTTTAAAAAATTATAATGACAATTATATCAAGACTGAATTATTTTCTGTAAGTTTAGTTAGTTTTAAGAGAGCTATAGCTGGTTGTTTTTAATTTTAAATTGCCTATGTATATGTTCTTTTATTTTATTTTATTTTGTTAACTGACGTATAATATCTTGTAGTTTGTAAGTTTTGTTGTACCAGTTGGAAATATTAATTTCTGTAGAGTACATGTAAATTGAAATAAAAGAATAAAATAAAAAGAAAAAGAATAAAGCTTACATTCACTAGAGTAGTTTTCGATTGAAAAAATTTTTGGATGAACTAGGTAGGTAGGTAGGTAGGTTTAAAGTGAGTGGGTATAACACCCTTCCACCGCTACCGATCAGTCTATTGTGGCTCACACCTTTTTATATTTCTCCCACCAGGTCCAGACTTCTAATAAATCTGATGATCCTGTTGGGAGAGAGATCTTTCAACTCCCCCGGCAACAAGGTGTCATTGCAGAGGATTGCGAATCTTAGTCGTGCCATTGCTGGGCACGAACACAGTATGTGTTCTGCCGATTTATCCCCCTCCATGCACATGCGGCTTTCGGCTTCTTCTGGTAGGCCAATTTTGTGCATGTGGTATTTTAATCTGCAGTGTCCCGTGTACAGTCCCACTAGAGTTTTAAGGTGTACCCTTGATTGCTCCAGTAGTTTGACAGTACATTGTTGGTTCGGTGGGCTTATGAAAGCCTTCGAGTGTCTGAGACCTGGAAGTCCATGTCAGTATGTCTCAATATGTACAAGAAGAAGTTAGTCGAGCGCGTCGTTCGGTTAAGTTACTTCAATACAAGTTCCGCCTTTATGTGTATTTTTAAGCAGATAAATATAATTATAAATTAAGTGTTTTATATCGTTAAAAGTGTAAACAGTGTAGTAATCCAACTGCATTATATTATTTACCAAAATCAGCTTAATCATAAAAAAAAACTAACAAAAACAAAATCTAATGTCCAAATTAAAATTCTTAACCTTAATAAAAACACCAATCTTCAACTGCAACAAAAAACATTAAATTTTATCAATACTTTTTATAAATTTGTTTGGATTCACCTTTTTTGTGTTGCTTGTGCGGATAAACGTTTTTTTGTTTTTAATCTTAACTTGCTTGGTTGCTAAACCCAAGTCTACTTCAGGACCGGACTTTAATATCCTAAATTAAATGATTTAACTAAAATTAATATATTTTATAAAAAGGAAACAGTATAAAAAAAGCTAATATGTCACTAATTTGTGTCAAATGCCAGACTCAATGTATTTTCAAACGCAGACCTGAAGAGGATGAGCTTTTTGGTGCGCCATGTGATTGCTGTAAACGCATTTTTTGCAAAAATTGTGCTGAAGTTACAACCACTGAGGCTCATGCTATTGCACTGACACAGCGAACTATAGCTTTCCTTTGCAAGGACTGTAAACCTAATTTGAAAGACTTGCCAAAGATTAAAAAGTTGACTGAAACTTATGATAGGTTGAAATCTGATTTAAAGAGAAAGGATGTGCATATCGAGAAACTATCTGATAAACATGAACAAACAACTAAAGAACTCCAAAATGAAATTGACAGACTTGTCACCGAAATTAAACAGAAGGACAATCATATATTCCGTTTAGACAGAAGGAGTAAGGATTTTCAGGACAGCGTTTATATTGCTGAGCGGGAATATGACGATCAAATTAGGTTACAGAAGGAAGAAATTTCAAGTCTCAATAAAGAGGTTGTTCGGCTCTTGGACGATAATAGAAAGCTTTTGTCAAATATACAAGACTTGGAGTCCAAAATAAGTAATATGAAACATGAACTATGCGAACTTAATTCTATTAAAGGTAACATGCTAATTACCATTGAAACTCTCACCAAGGACAACGAAGTTTACATCAATGAATTAAAAATGGCAAAGTCGGACCTATTTTCTATACAAGAAAATTTACATACTGCCCATGAAGATGATGTTCGACAGAAGTCTTTGGCTAAAGAGCTATTAGAGGTCAAACAAAGTGTGGACGGCGTTGCTGAAATTTCTAGTGAAAACAAAGACAAGGTAAATGTCAACAAGAGCAGAATACTCCTTCTTTGCGACCAGTTTGGCTATGGGGTGGGTGATGCTTTGGCAGCTTATGCACTTGATTATAGTGTCCAAACTATCATTAAACCATATGCCTGCTATACGGATGTTATAAGTGATTTACTTGTGTTGACTAAAGACTTTAC